>BHDV01064227.1:0-127516 GCA_005406045.1 Adoxophyes honmai
CATTAATATTTAAAACACTTATTAATTTTAGGGAGCAAATCACGTTCAGCTCAATCGGTCATTGGAAGTGGTTCAAATCTTCCTTGCAAGATTTGTGAACATACTAACTTACAAAAGTGTAGTTAAATAAAAGCTTGTAACAAAGAATGTTATACTCAACCCCAGCAATCCAGTAGTAGACCTTTTTCCACTTCATCAACCGTCAAAGTGCTCTATCCGAGTTTCAAAGATTGGTTGCATAAATACAACTTCCAACTTTACCACAGTGAACTTTGGTCACCAGGCTTAACATTCTATTGGAGTCTCTCCCACATAGCATTTCGCATGGCCATTCGGATATACAGGCATGATATAGACATCATCATCATCATCAGGCCTCCTCTCAGTATGAGAGGGCTTAGGCAATATAGACAATATGTTAACAAAGTGTCTGTTTACAGATAAAGTGTTCGTCCCTCGTGGTGGCTATGGAGGCCGAGGTCGCACCACGTGGAGAAACCCTCAATTGGCAGCACGGGCGCCGCACGGACACCCGTATCGCAGACACAATGTGCCTCGGGTAAGTTAAATACACACAACTACACAGTTTTTTTTTTTTGTTTTGATACATGCTATTTTAAACATAAAACTACCATAAGACTCCCAATTGACTTGAAACTTGTCAACATGAAATGACCGACTACATGAAATGACACCAATTTTTTTTTAATTTCAGGGCAACTTCCTCCAACAGAGGCCTTCTTTCCCACCCCCTCGCCCCGCGGCGCCTCGTCCCGACATACGCCCCGCGTTACGCCCGGAGCGCCCCCCCATGGACCCTATAATACCCCCAGAAATCCCCCGTCCCTTACCGGAACCTTTCCGGCCAATCGACAATAGACCTCCCTTTGAATACCCTATCCCACAACCCCAAAGATTCCCTTTCCGTCCCATGCAAGAACCGAGGCCAGAATTCAGACCGAACTTCGAACCAAGATTCTTCAGGCCTTTTAATCCTCGGTTCCCTCCGAGAGAAATCATCCCGAACAACAACCATATGCCTCAAATCACCATCCGGCAAGCCTTGCCTGGGATGCCTTTACCCAACATGCCGAAGATTGAAGAGTTTGGACCGAAGAGGGAGCCAGAAGTCAGGATGTTACCCGTGCAACTGCCACCGAATTTGCCCGGAGGACTGACGGGGAAGAAGGTGCTGATCAACCCGCATTTCAAGGGGAACTTCCAACCACCGGCTGAGGGTAAGTTTATTTTTACAGTAGATTACGGATAGGGATGGCCCGTTGAAAATTAGTTTTGTGATTTCTCATTGTTGTGCCCGTCTCAAAATTTTTGAAATTTAATTTAAACCCTATCACAATACACTAATATAGAAAAAAATCGGATTTTGTTTACCACTTGGCAAGGTTTTAAGTAGAGTTGCCACGAATAGTGATTTGGCCGAATACCGAATATTCGGCAACGCTCCGTATATTCAGCCGCCGAATATTCCACACAAAGTTACACGCTTGCCGAGCCCGTAAATTACTATACGACAAGTCGCAACATGTCTGCCTCGTGCGCGGGCGGGGGGCGTGCGGCCATTCGACTTTTTGTTTCAATTGCAAGTAAATTACATCACGGCACGTTGGTATCATTTACTATAATAAAAAGAGTTATCGTTTGCAAAATCAAATGGTGAAAAGCTTGTTTTTACCCATCACAACTTACCACTGATAAATTTCACTTATTAAAAAGTGGTGTCATTTTTGTCTATGATTTGGTATTCGGTATTCGGCCGAATAGTACGTAATATTCGGCCGAATACCGAATACCAAGAAAAGTGGCCGAATAGGCCGAATACCGAATAGTGGCCGAATATTCGTGGCATCTCTAGTTTTAAGTAGTGGGGGTAATTTTGTGCACCGATTTTTCTGTGGTAAAGCGATGGGCGAACTTACCAACAACTCCAAACCTTGCCAAGGTAGATCCCGAAGACTTTACTTGATGTTTAAGAAGATTATTATAGTATTTGTCACCGGAAAATAACACATTCCGTAAGTTTATAAATTTCCTAGGAAGTTTATAAACTTTCGTAAGATTCCAAACGGGAGACAAAAAATGTTATTACGCCCACATTTTTGCAAAATTGAATATAATCTAACCTAACCTAACCTAATCTAACATAAATAAAGCTAATCTGATCTAAATTAACATAAGTAATCTAACCTGACGTAAATTTATGATTTTACGAAAATGCGGCCGTAAAATAATACAATTTGTCTTCCGTTTGGAATCTTACGGAAGTTTATAAATTTCCTGAAAATTTTTAGGAAAATAAACTTACGGAATGTGTTATTTTCCGGTGACATATTCATCAAATGGGCAAATAGCACACAAAATGAGAAATCTCAAAATACTCCCATATTCTCATTCATGAAACTAAGACACTTCATCTTATTTAAAGTATAAAATTCAAATGCTAAGAGGAATGATATAAATTCCTCATGGAATTGTAATCTCATACAAAATCATGGACAATACAGGATGCGCTCATGTAATGTCATGTTATGGTATTATTGATTTAGGACTATTATTCGCTAGATGCTTGGGTTTCATTCCAAGGCCCCAAGGCGCCCAAGCTATACCTTTTCGGTTTAGGTAGTTAAAACAATGTAAACAATCTTGACGTGTCTTTTTATTTAAACGTACACTTTATAAATCGAAATCTTTACATTTTACAATTTCGGTATGAAAAAATCATTTACTTTCATAATTGAATTGTATAGTATAACGATTTTCATTTTTAGACTGTGTATTTCAACAAAAAGACATGTCAATATTGTTTATATTGTTTTAACTACCTAACCGATAAGGTATATACTATTCTCACTGACTTAATATCGAAATAGATGACTCAAGTGTGTGTCATTTAGTCTTGTACTACTTAGATACTTCATAAAGATTTAACTTCCTACAGACAGGACAATTTGAATAAGGCGGCGTCACTCGGTTTCACTCGGACTGTCAATTCCCATCACTAAAGCGCCCATGCGACGTTACAGTACATACATACATATTCTCACGCCTGTATTCCCAGGAGGGGTAGGCAGAGCACATGAATTCAAAAATCCAGTGCCACGCTTAGCAAATTCAGGGTAAACAGATGGTCAAACGTGATATTGTGGTGTCAGGTTGCTAGCGCATCGCCCACAATACACCAACCCTTTCCCAGAGTCGACTCTTATGACACCCACGGGAAGAAAGGGGGAGGTGCTATTCTAACCCGGCACCACACGGGTAACGTTACAGTAGGTAGAGAAAAAGCGGCACGCTTGGTTTTCATACAAATCCAGAAATTCGCGGTATCTATTTCGATATAAGTCTGTGACTACTAAAACATTATGGTCGTGTCTATGGTTCTGTATGAGACAAGTCCTCGTCTAAACTGTTGACGACGCCTGCACACAGGGTTGCCAGCTCTGCCGACATACATCCCCACGCGGATCCAAAAATCGCCTCCGCTCAGTCCCACGCTGGAAAACAAATTCGGTAAAGCACCTTTGCTTGCTCGCCTGTGACATTATTGACACGGAATATGCAAAAAATGTTTATGAAAGACCGTAGGACCTCGGTGGCATACCTATCGGTCCGCCATTTTGAAAAAATAAAACGATTCTGATGAAATATGTGTCAAATTGTCAATCGATAGAATAATTTATTCAAACAAAAAGTATTCAGTTATGAAAGCTCTAATTGATATACTGTCTAAGAATATGACATGTGTACAATTTTTTTTTTACTGGCGGACCAAGTGTCAATTTATAACCTAACGAGAATAAAACGTTTCTCTTTTCATATGAAAAAAAAAATTACTCGCTATTATTTAATTCTTGCGTATTCTGCGTCGATAGTTGTGGGGAGACCAGAAGCCTGTGCGAATCACCCTATAGCGTTGTGTAGTGTATTTAGTCGTTGCGTTGTCTTAAGCTGCGATTGCACTGACGATGAGTCGATCGCATTCGGCGAGCGGCGGCTGACACAGCCTGACTAGATGCTGCGAACGGGTCAGGCTCGTAAAACACACTTTCCCGAAATGGGCACTTTCTGTAAAGGTGCAATTTTTTAGGATGATCACTTTCTCGGAAAGTACAATCTCTCTAAAAATGCACTTCCCTTTAAGTACTCTTTCGCAGAATGTGCACTTTCGCTTTGGGAAAGGTTGCCTTGTGGAAAAGAGCACTTTTTGTGTAATGTGCCCCAATTGGGAAAGTGTATCTTTTGGGAGTGTACATTATGCGAAAAGTGCACTTTTAGAGAAAGTGCACATTTCGGGAAAGTGTGTTTTACGAGCCTGACCCCTGCTAACGCGGTGTTATTGCCTCTTATAGATGTAGTTAGCATGCCTGTGTTCGTGTGCCAATAAGTAGTTATGATTGCTCGCACTTGATTTTTTTATGAAGCAAACATAACCCACCACAAGATACAATCGAACCAACTGATACCCACCGCAGAATGTTGTCACAATAAACGCAATAAAGATTTCCTTTGTCAAGCAATGCAATGTCACTATGACGTTTACTGTGAATAGGTTCTAATGTGGGTCAGGAATCAATTGGTTCGATGGTACATATTTCCTAATGTAGGCCATTTTCTTTTTAGCGTCTGAACGTATAGTAGGCACATTGTTATGTTAATACGTTATTTTGTATGCACGATATGTCACTGAGTAGTTATATTTTTTTCTCAAGTGGCTTTTATCCCAGCGTCGTTTTTCACATTTTTCCCCAATTGGAATCGACTCAGAAACAGTTCGGCTCCGCCTCCTATTTTTGCGCCATATTGCTCTTGGCCGATGAAAACTAACATAACCTAAACCTACGTTTCCCTGAATGGATGCTTCATTAAAAACCGGCCAAGTGCGAGTCGGAACTCGCGCTCTAATGGTTCCGTACCAAAAACTGCAAATAAAAACATGATTGTTGTTTGCGAGCCCTGTAAATAATCATTACATTTTTAGTATTTGTTGTTGTAACGGCTAAATGTCAACAGTCTAACACAATTCATGATTCATTCATTCATTCACGGTTCATGAGATACGTTCTGGCGACAGACGGTCTGATGGACGACCCGTTTTCATTGGTATGCAATTCGGAAAAATTCCGTGTCGGAATCTCGAATCGGAAAATCGAATGCAGTCGATCCATATAAACCTATGCACCAGCCACATACAGACAGAATTTTTCCGAATGTATGTGGCTGGTCCATAGATGTCGTATGGATTTAATGCGTTTGGAGAGTCCGATTCGAGATTCCGAATTGGGATTCCGAAACGGAATTCCGTATGTATGTGGCCGGCCTAGAAACGACAGCAGGGAAAAAGCCATTTGGAGGCAAATGCGAATAGAAATTTTGCAACCAGGTTATAACGATTTTTGTGGAAGTTATCTAACCAACAGTATCACTATGTCTAGTAAAGCGATACCAAAGGAATATATAACCCATGGATTGGTAATAAGGGTCTCTTTGTGTTAACAGGGCCCGTCAAAGACATAGACGACGCGGCGGAGCGATTCATAGCTGAACAAAGGAACGCTCTCGCTCGCGCCGCCGGCAGAAAGTTCCCGAGGCGATCGCCGCAAAGGTACGTTCGGAATAGTATTTAATACAACTGTTACTTAATAAGGAACCTTACAATGTAAGGGTGTGCTTTAACGAAGATTTGTTTAGCTTATCCCGTTTGTTTTTCTATTTATTTATTAATTTATTCTTGTCGAATTCAGTAATTGAAATTTCAATCTCTTTCCGTCAACTGATTGATTTGAAATTTGGTAAATGCTTCTAGTTTTGGTGACAATAAAAATCGTTATGTATTATTCATTTTTGTTATAAATTTAAAATGGCCGCCGCTACAAAATGCCGGATGACATATTTCTTATCAACACCATCAATATGGGTGTCCAATGAAAAGTCTTGGCAAGTAGAATACAGCGCACTGTACAAAATTAAAAAAAATCTTACATACATACTCTCACGCCTGTATTCCCAAGAGGGGTAGGCAGAGCACGTGAATTCAAAAATCCAGTGCCAAGTTTAACAATTTCTGGGTAACCAGAAGGTTAAATATGATATAAAAAAATCTTATAACTTGAAAATAAAAAGTGCATTGCATTAGACTAATCTTTTTTGGTAATGTAACTCACGGATCAAGTAGTTTTCTTCAATCAGGTATAATTTTTTTTTTGTTCACAGATACATAGACAACACGACAATAGAGATAGAGAACGAGTTGGCAGGCGGAGACGCGCCGCGCCGCGCCGGCGATGATGACGACCTGCTGCGGCGGCAGGAGGAGTTCATACACGCCAACCGCGCCGGCCTGCGCAGGCGGTGAGTACGGCGAGACATAGACACTATAGAGAGCTGGCAGAGATCCCCTTGGGGATAAGTTCGCCTTTGTACATGGAGCTGTTATCCTGTATTTTGTTTTATGTATTTGTTTTACGTGTAATAAAGAGTCGTACATACATACATACAATACATACATATCCTCACGCCTGTAATTCCAAGAGGGGTAGGCAGAGCACATGAATTCAAAAATCCTGTGCCACGTTTAGAGATTTCAGGGTAACCAGATGGTTAAACGTGGTATTGCAGTGACAGGTTGCTAGCCCATCGCCCACAATACACTAACCCTTTCCCAGAGTCGACTTTTACGACACCCACGGGAAGAAAGGGGGAGGTGCTATTCTAACTAGTGTTCCATAAGACTCGAGCCTTTTTAGCCCAAATTTTAAAGCTCCAGAGGGCTTTTTAGAGCTGGCTTAATGAAATGGGTTTGAGAGAGCTAGTGATTTTATTAAGGCTGTAGTCTTAAAAAAGGCCATAGCATTTTTTTAGGCTGTAGTCTTAAAAAAGGCTATAGCCTTTTTTTAAGGGTTTTAGCTTTTTTAAGGCTTAAGCCTTTTTATATTAGTGGAAACAACGCTTCGTAGTCCCCTGATTTCTTCTCCAACACTTAACCGATTAATTTTTTTTTTCATTAAACGTTTAAAAAATATCATAGCTGTGTTTCTATGTTCTTATATTTTAAAAATATCAATTAAATATTTTTAAGCCTCGGAGCCTAAAGAAGCTTGAAGGCCAAAATATTTTAAGTCTCAATATTTTGACAAGGACTTTAAGTCTAATAATATACAGCCTTTTATTTAAGGTTATGAGCTCCGAGAGTCAAGGCTGCCGAATATAATAAGGCTTGGGGCTAAAGAGCTTTTTAGGCTATTAGCCCTCTAGGCGTTAAAATCGAAGCCAACCTTAAAGAAAAGAGCTAAAAGGCTCGAGTCCTATGGAACACTAATTCTAACCCGGCACCACACGGGTACAAGAGTCGTACAATACAATATAATACTATACACTAGACAGAGAGACAGATACACACACACAGATACACATAACACACAGAAACAGATACACGCACACACACACTTAGACACGTACACACGCAAACACGCGCACAGAGACATATAGTCGCATTCATACACACGACGCATTCTCAGAAAATCCAATATCACATGGCCCATGTAATAGATTTCTAAATGCAAAAAACAATTACGAAGGTCTCTTTTTTGTACAGTCTCTGATTCCATTCCGTGACCTCCATAGTAAGTTTATAAAAAAAAGTACTAGAATAAAAAAATGTGTAATTTTTTTAGCTATCCGTATCGAACTATTATTTTTTCAACTTGATAAACAATTTATATTTCGTTCCTCTTATATCCTCGGAAGTAATGGAGTCTTGTTATTCTAAACTCAATTCCATATAGTCCAATAATTATAATTATGTTAATAATAGTATGTTGTCCCACAGTATGCGGTCAGCGTCGCCTCCCCCGCGCCGCTCGGCGTCGCCGCGCCGCGAGCCCGAGCGGCGCCGCGAGCGACGGGCCCCCGACGAGGTAAATATCCTATACTACATTACTAAAGGCCGGTCACGGAGCAGCTTTGGGCTTATGTTATAGATCATCAAACTTGGGGGCTAGTGACGGCACGCGAAACTGAAGCGCTTTATTGTCATTATTTTTTGGTTAAAAAAAAAATACATGTTTAATATTTTTTGGTACTCTGTCTGATGAACTAAATAGCTTTTTTTTGTCTACTCGCCTATTTGTACCAAAGCGTGACGTCACTCGAATCTTCAGATCACTCTATCCTGATCGTTTTTTTTCTTGTTGAATAAAAAAAAATGTGTGCAATATTTTTTGGTAATCTATACATACATACATATCGTCACGCCTCTTTCCCACAGGGGTAGGCAGAGACTACTTTGTTCCACTCGCTACGATCCTGACATACCTCTTTTGCTTCATCCACATTCATCAATCTCCTCATACATGCTCGTCGGTTTCGGGTACTCTTGACCTGACCTGTTTCTAAAACGTCCGCGATTTGGTCACGGAACGTCCGTCTAGGTCTTCCCCTCCCACTGCACCCATCCACATTCCCCGTATAAATTTGTTTTGTCAGTCTTCTTTCATCCATCCTCTCTACATGACCAAACCAGCTAAGCATACTTCTTTCTATCCTAGTCACTACATCTACTTTCACGCCAGCTCTTTCCCTTATCACACTATTTGTATGTATATATACCAATAGTGGTAATCTATCCGACAGAATAATAGTTTTTCTTAGTCGTCTACCCAATTAGCAACAACATTTTACTGTGCTACAAAGCAAATTATGTTTTAGAATGAAACGTCCAGATTGAACTTACGAAAGTACACCGTACAATTTCCCCATTTTAAATTTTTTAAGTCATGAATTATACTCATGCGTGTGTTTCGCAGGATACGGAGTACCGTCGCCGCGTGCGCGAGCAAGAAAGTCTTCGCGCGCGAGTGCTGCGCGCCAAAGAACTGCGACGACGCAGGGCTGCCGTCGCTCTCACAACCAGGTATTACCTTAAAACAAACTAGCTGCAAACTTAGCACAGCAATTGGAGGATTCGATCCCGGGATCCAGGTCGTAATTTTAGTCCCAACATTTTCGGGCTTAAATTTAATGAATGTCGGGACAATCCCGAGACTAACCCGAAATTCCGGGATTAGAAAATTGAAACAGGATACTGAATTGAATCCTCTAACAACAATAATACATACCTCGTTTTGCGTGCAAGATAGACTATCTACATTTTTTGCCTTCAGTTAGACAGTGATAGGTATGGTTTATCGCGCGCAATTACTCGCGTCTCGCTGTGCTAAGCCAATTGAAGGATTTTGTGACAAGAATTAAAAAAAAACTTCACAACAAACCAATTTTTCCATCAATATCAACATACCTAACAATAATCTTCTCCTTTCAGCAAAGACACCGAGCGCAAAGAACCGGAAGCTAAAGACAAGCCCTTACCCCCGGCGTCGCCTCCTCGCGATCCTCCGCCCGCCGCGCCGGTCCGGGAACGCTCGCCTGTCAAGCCTGCGGTGCCAGAACCTGCCGCTGCCGGTTAGTTACTTATTGCCTACTATAGTAAATATTTACGGTCAATTTCCGGACACCCTGTATAGCTTTCAACCTTTGTCTCATTCTAAAGAACAATCTGACAAGTTTCGATTATAATATCACTTTTATGACAATGAAATGTGTTTTTAATAATTGTAATGAAATTAACATTGCAGCAATTTATAACGTCACTTTTATTACAAAAAAAAATCTTTTTTTATTACAACAATGGAATAAAAATATCCGTAATCAGATCCGTATCCGCGGATATACATTTTTAACGATCTGGTGATCACTAAGCACATCGAAACAGTGCGACGCACGTGCTCAAATACGAGTGTGAGGGCAATATTACCTGCGACAAAGATATATAGCAGCGGGTCAACGAAAGAAAGAAAGAAAAAACATTTATTGACACTAGGACAGATCAAGTTGACATAACACTTAAATAAAGAGTACAATACGCTTGTGCCAAAAGGTCTCCACTCAACATGATGTCCCGAAGTGAGTCTTAAGACACACTACGGGACGCTGATTTTCGGTGAGGCCGCAACGCTCGGATTTTGTCGTGTTCTGCTATTGATTCTTAGTGAAAACCATGACTTCTACATCTGGCAACCGTTTCATTCATCTGACAAGTTTTTATATGATTTTAATATCGTTTTTGGCTATTTGTTAAGAGTTCACGTTCCTCTACTAGATGACTAAACAGCGGTATCAGAATATTCTTTTATTTTTACAGAAAATCGTCCACTTGAATGAGACAGTTGAAAAGCTCGAATAAATGCCTGTCTCTTACCCTCCTAAAATCATTGCCTTGGTCTAACTAAAGTATTTTCTTCCCAGAAGCCCTAACGCCTCCGGTGTCCCCGCCTCGGGCTCAGACGCCGCCGGGCCGCAGCGACGACGACGACTTAGAATACATTCTGGGGGACATCGACGACATGCTCAGCGACGACGACAGCGGACGGTTCAAGGACAAGCCCAACAAGTGAGTATACTGAGCGGCAAGGATCTAAGTATACGCGTCTAAAAACATTGCCCAGTCTTGTACTCCGGCTCTTAGTCAACCGCGTAGCAACGCAATGTCAAACGATTGCGGGTGCGTACGCGCCTACTAACGGGACTTGCGTATGAGGCGTAAAGCAGATGAAACAGGGCAAAATGACCTGAAAAGCGATGAAACATTGGTCTCCCACAAGATCAATAATGAAAATTTTCAGGAAATATTTTACAGGGGTTTTAAGACGCGTATACCCGACCACTGGTTAAAATATTAACTTCGGTCAATTTCCAGCCACCCTGTATATCTGGATCCATAACGTTTTTTAACCTATTTTGGCGTTCCCTAACATTTTGTCTTACTTAATGATCATTTTTCCTAACACTTATATGCCATAGCTTTAGGTTTCCTGGACATTTTATTGCAGAAACAATTGTTTTAACGCTCTACGAGATTTGCTAGCATTTTTTACTAATTCAATCACACATACATAACACGGCGACCCCTATTATACACATTCGCGGACTCTCAAGATCCATTACACTTCATTAGAGAATAACATCTCTCTTTTCTCTGTGTAGGCCCTCTCCCCCGGCCCCGGCAGCCCCGGCGGCCGACCTGCGAAGCAAGCTGCCGCCGCGCGCGCCGAGGCAGAAGATCGTTTTTGGAGATGACAGCCCGCCCAAGCGGAAGAGAGGTACGGTATATTTAAAATATGGTGTTTTATGCGATTGCTACGTGATGAAGGGCCTTGGAACACAAATGTGTATTAACAACATGGGTGATGAGGTTGTCAAAATTCTAAATTCTTAATTCAAAACTTTATTCATGTAAATAAGCTCCAAACAGAACTTTTACACGTCATTTTCGAGTCTACCAGCGCTTCGGAAAGACCATCATTATTGTCTAGAAACTACTGGAATTCTTGATATCTTACTACTATTTCTAAGCATGCATATTTATTGCAGAAAAAACTCCGCCAGTTAAAAAGCCCGCTGTATCCAGCACTACCAAAGCGGATGCCGACAGCTCGGAGAAGAAAGCGCCTAAGGTGAGGCTTTGGAACTAATTTGTTACACAGGGGACACTGCTTGTCATACATACACACAGTGTGATAAAAACCCTAATTTTGTTTCATGCCCATGTTTTTCAAAATTACTATAGTTCTCATCATTACAAACGTTAGACTGAAACTCCCACGTCGATACGACTTCTACTTTTTTTGGAAATCGATGTCAAAGTTTGCTTATAGCCAGGTCACGAAATGTGAAAATATATTTTTTTCTCCGAAACTGTACTTTCTATTAAAGTTTCGATTATAACCCTCAAATGTGCGTATAACGTTCTACTTTTGTGTAAGTATTCACAAGTTTGCCGTTAATAGTTATCGAGATTTTAATAAGTTTCTATGTTATCGAAATTATTTTTTATTTTCCGTTTAACGCCGTATTAGCAAAAGATATTTATACATAAGAAAGTTCATACATACCTTTATGTACGGTATTTTTTTCACGTGCTAATTCCGCGTTATTTACAAGTTATTAACAAAATAACTTTTTCATCAGGGTTGTCACTTCATATATCCGGACGCCTGTTACATTAATATCCGGGTAAAGTTATATATTTACATGAAACCGCAATCGTCATCGTTCTTCAAATCTAGAATTTTCACTGGGTTGTGCAAAAAAAAATCACTTTGAATGAGAAGACTATTTAACATCATTTTTTGCCATTTATTATGACGAATATAAAGTTGTAAACTTGAAAAACCCTAAATTTTTTACTTTTAATTCCAACTAAAAATTAAAATTCACTTCTATGTATTTTAGTAGCCTAATGTTAATGTTATTGCATTGTCTAATGTCATAGACTTTTTGTCTGAGTCATTTGTATGGGATTACGTGAGAGAGCGAGAGAGAGAGAGAGAGCACTATATTAACTTGTTTCCGTGAATGAAGTATAGTTATTAACAATCAATGTCACTGTTATGACATGTATTACTTTACTATGTAAAACTACCCAGCTTATCTTAAGCGAGTAACCTCGTTGCATAAGGTTATCAACTTAAAAAGATCTAATATTATTTAATGATCATAAATTCAAACTTAAAGATGGAACCTTATTTAATACTTTGTACCTACCTAAATGTAAGCCTTGCTAATAGAACATTGTGTTCCTTTATTTTTTCTCATGATTGATTATGAATTATTGAAATTTTAGTATGGCAAAAAACCGTGAAGGAATTTCATTAAACATAAAAACATAAGCTTTTAAAAAAAAAATTTAGAAACCCTATTTCGCGAGACTACGAAATGTTACTGACGTGTTGGCGAGAAATTCAAAAACTTTATTAATAAACATAAATGCCTTTACTATGAAAATATTATGACCGAAAGTGACAACCCTTACCTCAAAAAATCCGGATGTAAGTTGCATACTCCGTAACTCGTGAATAACGCGGAATTAGCACGTGAAAAAAATACTGTTCATAAAGGTATGTATGAACTTTCTTATGTATAAATATATTTTGCTAATACGGCGTTAAACGGAAAATAAAAAATAATTTCGATAACACAGAAACATATTAAAATCTCGATAACTATTAACGGCAAACTTGTGAATACTTACACAAAAGTAGAACGTTATACGCACATTTGAGGGTTATAATCGAAACTTTAATAGAAAGTACAGTTTCGGAGAAAAAAATATATTTTCACATTTCGTGACCTGGCTATAAGCAAACTTTGACATCGATTTCCAAAAAAAGTAGAAGTCGTATCGACGTGGGAGTTTCAGTCTAACGTTTGTAATGATGAGAACTATAGTAATTTTGAAAAACATGGGCATGAAACACATCACATCACACTGTGATACATACATAACGTCACGCCTCTTTCCCACAGGGGTAGGCAGAGACTACTTTGTTCCACTTGCTACGATCCTGACATACCTCTTTTGCTTCGTCCACATTCTTTAATATCTTCACAATTATTGGCCCTACTCCTTGTCAATTATTGGCAAATATTATTTATTTATTTGTCAAACCGTAACAGGCAAAATTAAACCAAAATAAAATCTAAATTGCCGGGTCCTTACTAACTTGGTCTAAGTGGATGAAATTCTACAAATTTCATACAAATTACGCCGTATTGTGCTATTTTGGAATGTAGAAACTTTAATTTAATAAACGGGATGATTTTACAAACAGTTCAATTTAAATTTTATTTTTTTATGACACCAGATTCCATAATATTTTTGATGTTATGTCTGGTATACTTCTGTAGCAGAGAAATCGTTTTACAGCATCGATGTTTTTTTTTGTTTCAGATAAAGGCAACCAGTGACCCGGTGACTAACAAATCCCGGCAGAGGATTATATTTGATAACAAAGAGAAGGAGGTGAGATATTCTTATTTATTTTATAACGCGTTTTATGACGCGTAATCCTGTAACCTGTAAAAACTCTTAATCCGATTTCCGTGTGATTTCATGTTTAGGATGTTCTGTGTGCAAAAAATCGTGTTAATAAGATCGTGTGAAGGATGATGATTCCGAGGATGTCGTGAGTGTCTACTAAGGAAGTAGGTTAAGGTATATTTTAGACGGCGGGCTAGCAACCTGCAACTATTAACTTAAACCCTAAAATCATGAGAAGTAGCTTCGTAATGTCAAATAGGCATGTTTTTACTGTTAAGTAACATTTCGTACGTTCTATAGACCTATTTGTGTTATATTCCAGGCCCAACAAGCCAAAGCAGACGACGACAAAAAGCCCTTCCCCAACCGGCGCGTCGTGCTCCAGCGGAAAGTTACCCAGGCCAAAGACAAGTCCATATTCACGCGCATAGAAAAACCGGACCCTACCAAACCTAACCCGGGCATTTTCAGCCGGGCTGTCCGCACCGCTATAGGGTCGGATAAACCTAAAATCGTAAAACACGAACCAGAGATCGAGTATGACAGCGAATCAGACTTGGATGAGGATAAACTGCTAAACGAGGAGACTGGAATCGTGGCGAATGTCACTAATCTTCCCCATGGCATCACCGATACGAGATTGAAGACGCTGGCGGGCAGCGAAGTGCAGGTAACTTGCGAGGCGTTTTGGTGTTTTAGGAATGACCTGTCACGTTATTTGTGTGCTGTGTTGGCGTAGGCCGACATGAAACGCGATGAAGTAGCCACTTTTAGTATATTTTTAGGTTTGAAGTAATAGTGACAGCCATGGATCGTGCTGGGTAACACGACTATACTACATAGTATAAAACAAAGTCTCTTCCCGCTGTCTGTCCCTGTGGATCTTTACAACTGCGCTACGGATTTTGATGCGATTTTTTTAAAGTGATTCTAGAGGAAGATTTTTTTTGTAAGATCTACGCACAAGTATTACAAATATCTTGAAACTATTAGTGTCTTGGTGACACAGGAGACTCGAAAAATGGGCCTTGAAGGTTCATTTGTACAGGGTTGTTTGTAAAACATTAACAACCTTGCACCACTAGATAGCTAACATCATGACATGAACTACATATCAACACTCAATACAATTAGAAATGTTTTTTTTTTTAATTATTATTGTTAATGTCTGTGGCTGTGTAAAATGCACGTTTTAAGGAGATTTGAAAAATCGCAAATATAGAAAACTATTGACGGAAAAAAAACGGTGGCTGTTTTCGATCTTAGGTATAAACATTAGGAAGGTACTGTGTAATTTCATCAATTTCAGTTAAATAGTATGCCCAAATAATTTACATTTGCTAAATATCAGGTTAGTTCTGCATGGATGGATAATTTTAGAGAGGGTACGTGCTACCTTTTCTTTAACGTGGCATGTGTATGTATGTAATGTTTGTCTGTATAACGATAACTAGATAATATTCGGGTCACACTAAATACATGGTCAATTTTTAACTAGGTAGTTAACTTTTTATATTTATGTCAAATTTTAGGAGTAGTTTTGTGTAATACGTCCTAAAACACCAAACCCTTAAAACATTTAAAACATAGTTTACTTTAGGAAAATTGCTTTTAAATATTTCGAATGCCTTTATCAGTGTCATTGCTGTGATAAAACTGTGATATTTATTTATTACATGTGATATTTTGAATGATTATTATGTTAGAATTAAGATTGTTAGATGTTATTTATGTATTTCTGTAAAAAAAACTCCTTAAATTAAACGTTTGGCCAGAGAATATAGCAAATTTATAGCTTTAAACAATAGCTTAGTAAATAGAATATAAACTGATAAAACGATCGAAATTAGTCAGACAGATTATGAAACGTATGATGATTGATTGTTGTCAATTGAATGTTGATGATCCATGATTTTGTAACTTGGCTTTTTTGCTTTGTCACATCTTTTTCCGAATGTCCGGGAAAATATATTTAAAAGCTTCTGTCATTTATAAAATGTCGCTTTCCTTCCTTTTAATGTCTCCTGAGTAACACAGTATAACTATTATTTTCTAGAAAACAAGTTTACAACAAATTAGATATTGTGTCACACTTATAAACGCGATTATTATAAAACTGTACATTTTTGTAAACAACAATATTACTATTGTCTCCTGGGTTACGCGGCAAAGTAATACTAAAAGTTAACTGGCCCAAAAGTATGTAATTCTTATTGAGAAAAAATAACATAGCCATATTTACTTCATGACAAGAACAGACCAGACCAAAAGCGAAACGCAACGTTTCATTTACATTCTATTCGTTCTGCCCCTAGATTCGAATATTTGATTAAATCTGTGATAGAATAAAATGTCTGTCTTAGTTTTATATTGATACGTCTTGCTGGCCAAGCGGTTTAATTTATATGACCAAATATTCCACACGACATTATACGATTTCCATATTCATGAGACCGGAAGTAGTGGAAAATGTGTGATCTACGTTTCCGGACTTTGCGTGCAATCTATCTCTGGTTTGACCAACTTCTGTCATTTTTACTTTCACTCGCCAACAAACAAAACAAAAACCCGCGACCAAAATACACTCTTTAGGACTTTTATCATACTGGCGATATGCGGATGACGTTTTAAGCGAGAGCGAGTCAAAATGATACGACGAGCGCTTCACAATGTTGTCACGAGCACATAACGATTTTACGACGGGCGCATTACGATTTTGCCACGAGCGCGTCACGATTTTGCCACGAGCACACATGACAATTTGGCGACAAGTGTCTTACGATTTTGCCGCGAGAGCGTTACGATTTGTATACAGATTATGTAGAACTGCGGCAACTATTTTTCTGCGTTGTGTTTATAAATTTAAAAGTAATTTAAACGTAAAACAATAAAGAGTCACAGATTACACATTCAGCAGACATGTCGTACCTGTCTCTGTCTGTTCCGTAAATATGCTAAACTCCGCACACCGCATCCTTAACCCTTAAATTGGCAAGGTACTGAAATGCTGGGAAACCATGAAATATTCAATTAATATAACTAAATATAACGTATGCGGACTGAAATTTGGACAAAGTTTGTATATATAAAATACATAAAACAAAAGTTTAAATAAAAATGTGTGTTTGTCAATGTAAAGTCAATATATCTGTCAATCAGTTTGGAAAGTTTCATGAAGATTGGGTGTTTGATTTTGTAATTATGGTAAATCAACAAGAACGCCGTCGTCAAATTGTATGTAATTTCTACAATACACATCCCCTATGGCCGAAATCGAAGGTGGTGGAACATTTTGTGCAAATGGGTGAGAGTCGAAGCACCATTTACAATATATTGGCGTCCTTTGGCTTGAAGAAAACCACTGCCAGAAAACCTGGTTCTGGAAACTACTCCAGCTTGAGCAAGTCTTCTGAGAGAGCTCGATTAAAGAAAATTACGGCCGGCCGTGTCGCAAAATCCTACAGAGAGCTCGGAAGGAAATTCAAGTGTGACGGCAAAACTGTTAAAAAATATCTGAAAGACATGGGCATCGATAAGCGGTGTAGAAAAGTTAAGCCCACCGTCTCTGAAAACCAAGAAATCACTCAGAAAGTACGGCTGCGTAAATTGGTCAAAGAAATATTTTACGCTAAAAATAATGTCACTTGCGTTATGGATGACGAGTCATATTTCACGTTAGATGGAAACGAGTGGCAAGGCAATTACTATTTTGAGAACACCAATGGACCAACCGATGAAAACGTAAAATATATTGAACATACAAAATTTCCTAAAAAAGTTTTGCTATGGCTTGCCATTAGTCGACGCGGAATGTCTAAGCCTGTATTCTTTGAATCAGGTTTAGCTGTGAACGCCGATCGCTACATAGAGCGTTGTTTGCCATTAGTGCGAGATTTTATAAATACGAGTCATAGAGGAGAAAATGTAGTGTTTTGGCCAGACTTAGCCTCAAGCCATTATTCCAAAAAAACCCTTAGCAAAATGGCGGAGTTAAACATCCCATACGTACCGAAGACATCAAATCCACCTAATGTTCCACAACTTCGCCCTATTGAAGATTTTTGGGCAAATCTAAAGAGGCGAGTATATTGCAATAATTTTCGTCCCAAAAATGTACAGAGTTTGATCCGAAAAATAAAATTGGAGTTGACAAAAATGCCCACATCTGTGTTTTCGACAGCGATGGAAAAAGTACCACAGAACTGCCGTAAAGCATCTCGCACAGGAGTAAACTTTTTTTTACATTAAGCATTAACATATACCTTATTATATAAACATAACTATTTTTTAAAAAATGTGTTTTTTTTTTATTTAAAACAATATTGAAATTTGTCCAAATTTCAGTCCGCATACGTTAGTTTAAAAAGCCTCAGAAAAATATTAAAAAAAATCTAATTATGGCAGTTTTTTGGAAAACCTATGTGACTCACATGGCACATTGCCAAGTCCAGTAAAAAGTACATTTGTACCACGGGAGTCACATTGCCAAGAACTCAGTAAATCACAAAATACAAAAATTTATTGTTTATTTAGCAAAAACGTAACTTTTCCCGGAATAAACGGAAACAGCAGGACTATTGCCTAACGTAATTCGGTAACGGCACGGACTTGATGGTGGAAAACGCTCGTGATCTCGAGTATTTTGATAAAACGCTTTCGCGCAACAAAATTATTTCCACTTCCGCGCAGAACCAATATTTGGTGATTTACTCGTTCAATTGTCTTCAAAAGCTCCAGGGTATTGGTTTCAACTGTTATGATGGTACGTGACACCATTTATTAAGATTTTAAAGTAAATTGGTCGCCTACTGTCAAATTTAAAGCGATCGTGATTCCGAACGCGTTTGACATTAGTGCTTTTGTTTTTTCTTCATATCTCCAATTACAAATCAAAAAGGCATTTTGCATTTAATTCAATACACAAAAGTTTTGTTCTCTTTATAAAATCAGCGATGTAACCCTTCAGGAAAGTGTATAATTTACTTTTTTTTTTTGGTTACATATATTTCTAAGCAATTGGCAATGGGACTCGTGTGACCCGTAGGTAATTTTTTAAGGAATTGGCAACGGGACACCTGAGGTACATACAAATGTTTCCTTTCATAAACTTTATTATAGGCAACCTTCAAAGTACATTAGTAGATATTCTAATACATTAATAAATCGTAATAACGCCAATCACCTGAAACACAGTATCTGCATACGTATGCCCGAAATTATCATGAATAACTTACCCGAGGCAGCGGCAAGTGTTTCCGTTACGAACTCTTTTTCAAATTAACGCTCATGAGTTAGTATTGGTGGTAACATACATTGTTTTTAACATTTCATATATAATAAGTAATTCGCATGTAATAAAAAAAATTACAAAATATACGTATACGAGCCACAGGATTTAATTGAAATGAACGTATCACAGGAGTCACGTTGTCAATTTAAGGGTTAACGACCTTTAGTCTCAAGGCGGGGAAAAAAAATTAAATTCGTCTTAATACAAACTACGCCTTAGTGTACTACTTTTAAATGTAAATACTACAAGATGTTAAATCTAGTAATGTCAGTTTTCGTGCAAACTGTCTCTTATTTCGACATGATACACCATTTAACATACAACAATATTACCGTATAACAAACCATACTTAAGTTTGACTCGCACTGCACTAATTTTAATCAGTTCTAGATAAGGTTCAACCAGAGTTGGATTGGATATAAGCAGGGAGCGAAACTATAGTGCCGGTCCCCGTCACTGTGACGCAAAATCGAATATAGGATGTTCTTTTAAATAAACAACGCCTCAATGGTTCTTAATGACGTAATAAAGGTAATATAAATATTGTATAGTGAAAGTGAATTAGCTCGACATGTTTCGATGTTTCATTGTGTTCATGATGGGTCTGAGATACTCTCAATATTAATAAAAAATGACGCATAAAAAAATGTCAATGAGTGAAACAACTATTGTATTGTTTGACTCTTTATTGCACATAGAACAGTTACATAAAACAAGTTACAGGATAACAGCTTTATCTACAAAGGCTAACTAATCCCCGAGGGTATCTCTGGCAGTTAACGTTCAGGCGATTCTCCTGAATCACCCAGTAAAATTGTAATTTTCCACGATAAAGTCCTCAGTAAGTTAGATATTGTTACAATTATAATATAGACATTTATAACGCATCTCCTGAGTTTAAAACAGGACCTATGTCACAACCTTTATTTAAACAAAACTCTAGCAGTTGTCTCCTGACTAACGGGACAGAATGACAACAAAAAACCAGATTGGCCTAACTATTTAAAAACGATACGAATGTCATTTTATCGATATAAAAATCGGCGTTGCACCGGTCATAGTACTTACAACCACATTTAGTATAAATATCAGTCAAGTTTAAATAACAGTGAACTAAATAGGTATACATATAAGTTCTTATTTGACTAGATATTTATAATCTAGTTTTTAAATAATAACATATGTAAGTAGCTTGACGTCATACTTCTGTTATCGACAACATAGTTTCGCTCCCTGAATATAAGGATGTTGGTCAAGTGTTTCTGTGCTATGTAAGCCATGATACTGTGCTGCCGGGCTTTAAAGGGCTACCTTTCATATAATTCTGTCTGAAAAGTGGTCCGATATACTTGATCGCCAGTGTACGTTAAAAAGTGGTAGTGTCCAGTGGCCTGAAATTTATAATTTTATTTATTTTTTGTAATATGTTATTTGTCTTACACATAAAAAAAAAGAATGAAAAGGAAGAAAAAAAAAGTATACAACTTTATGAAAAAAAAAATGAAAAATGAATAATCTATGTTAAGGATCTGTCATATGTTTATGATCCGGACAAGATTACTGCCAATTTAATTTAATATATGTATTATTTTTAATTGACGTAACGAACAATATCAATTGTGTGAACGGAATACTGAAGAAAAAATATTTGGCGGCAAAATGCTGCTACTTCTGCAAATTTATGTGTTTATTAAGTATATTTATTTATCCTGTAAGAAATATTGTTCCTTTATTTGATACAAATTCAATGTGAAATGAATTTTCGATGTAATATGTTAAGCTAAAAATTTAGTTTGATGTATATTTTCATTTTTATTTTGATTGTAATCCCAGAAATTTATAATTCATATTGGGATTGTATTTCTGGAAATATGAAAAGTGTTAAGTGGTTAACACTTTCGAAGATAATACGAATGTATTTGTATGAAACATTTAAAGCGACATTTGTTATTCCTTTAATTTTATGTAAAATATTTATATCCAGGCATTTTTGTGATAATTTAAGCTACTTGACATTTTTCTTTATTTCCTTGTATTATGATGAAATGTGTATAGGAATTTGTCTGAAACCAAAAAGTTTGTTGTATTGTTATATCAGATCAATTATAAATTAATCGAATCTCCTGTGATATATTCAACTGTGTCTGTGATTAATGTTCCTAATTAACTATGATGTACAAATAATCTAATTTAGCTTTTGCTATATTGGTTTTTATATAACCTGTTCGAAAATATCAAACAGGCAATATTACTCGAGGGCTTAACAAAATGACAGCCTTTTCTGATTGTATTAAAATTTAAGATATTTCATTGATTATGTATAGTGATAAGTCATGGCACATACTACGAATTGTGGGTAAATGTTCCAGAGTTTAAGCTTGGACAAGGAAGATCGCAGCGCGAGGATAACCTTCAAGACCACGGTGGCCGCTGACGCCTTCAGAAAGAAGTTTAACAACAAAATGGTTGCCGCCAGCAGACTCACCGTGACACTGCGTTGAAAGAATAAACTGTAGTTAAATACACTACGCCTAGATTATACGCTATTTTTATTTGTATAACTTCGAAACGTTTAGAAATTTCAATTGAGATGGCTTACTCAAATAGATGATGGATATATTTCGTTGTTATTTGTCAGTCAAATTGATGCAAATGTGTGTAAAGTTTTACCACGGTCACAAACTGCAAGTGAAGTGGAAATTGTAAACTTTACACGGAAAGTGTTTTTTTTTTACTTCTTATTTGTAAAAGTTCTATAAAGATAGTTTCGGTTAGTCAATATATTAAGTTTCTAGTAAATAAGGTTGACTATTAGTTTGTAGTTGATGTTTAAAAGGGTATAGTTTGGTTATCTTGAAGTGAACAGAACAAAATAAATCCTAATTAACGCTTGTATAACTATAACTGTTGTCTCAATCGCTCCGATGTATGGTAGTATAAATATGTTGGCTCGTTGCTGCTACAATTTTAAGTACAGTAAAAAATGTAAAAAGGTCATCTTACAGAAACTCGCAAAAGAATAGGAAACTAATTGACGGTACTATTGTTTCGAGTATCGTGAGCTCCATTCTTTATTATACGATGTATACCTTAAGTTTATTTACATTTTTAATGTAAAAGATATTTACGAATGTAATAGTGTCTTTAATATTAGGTTCTTGGGTTTTTGCTTCGGACATATTTCATATTTGTCTCTGAAACAATTTGTTCAAATATTTAGTCTCCTCTCTGTAATGATAAATTGCCTGTGTATTTTAGTTTATAACAACCATATTTAATTATATGCCTTACCAATGTCAAGCTGCATAGGTATTGTTTAAAACAATCCTATATTTATCTTAATGGGTCAAATTTGATATTTAGCATTGAGTATTGGTCAAATGACACTTTGCTTTTATTGTCACTTGTATTATGTCGGTAATGTTACTGTATCCAAAAACTTACTTTTTGTATCAATTTCTTTGTTTACTATATTTTGTAGCAGTTTTTGGAATGCCAAGAATGACATAAAGGGATATATATGAAAATGTTTATATTTTCTCTAGATCATAATAAGTCACTGGATTTATGTGGAGTGTGTGAATTGCAAATTGTGTTACATATTAACTTGATAACTTGATCTGTTTTCTGTAACGCTATATTTGCTTATTATTGCTGTATACAAATAGCATATAAGTCGATCTTGGTCATTTTTAGGTGTTAACTGTCAGCTGTTAAGTGTTTTATTCAGTGAAAAAACGACATAAAATTATATGTTTACATTGAATATGATGGAAGCATTATTTTATTTGTGACTTAGCATAATAAAATTATAGTAAACATTGTATATCTGTTTTACTAGTTCTACTTTAAGACAGTTAAATTAAGTTAAGATGCAACTTGCAATCGCAAATATTCGAAACTACGTTATGTGCAATTGATTAGTCTTCGTACGTTAAGTCTCATTGATTATATAGAATCGAATTTATATTTGTGTTTGTTCTGCCAGTTATTGGTGAATTCACTCTCAATCTTTATACTTACGTACCGTCTACCGAAACGTGAGCTTCGTTAGATAACAATATTAGCGGATGACGAGTTTCATTATGAATCTATGACTACTGTATACAGCTCCATCTAGTGATTCAATTTACGGAGAGGCACGTTAGTATAATGTTGATAGTCTATTTAGCTATCTCTGGCTCGCGTGTCGGCCGGTCCTTATATTCAATCCATCCTGAATTCGTCGTACTAGGGATAAAAAGTGACAAATTATCTGTCGTTTTCCTATCTCTAGTCGACGAAACCTTCAGTAGATTGAATATTGAGACAGATGCAGTGTAGACATGTGTAGTACTCGCTTGACAACTAATGAGTCTAACTTGACTGTTTAGTTCAATAACAAGTACTAATTAGTAATTACTTGCTAAAAGATACTTGATAATCTTGAAACTTAGTTCTACCCTTACTGGTATAACTTTTTTAATAGGAATGTAAGTTTTTTTTTATACATACGTGCTTGTAATGGCTGTTTAACAATAAAACTTTACGGTTGCTTGTATTGTTGTCATTTTCGATCAACCTGAAATTGTAGATCTCAATAAAAGAAGGGAGCAGTTTGAAAACGTGTTTTTATTGTTGTTTATTTATATTTAAACCCTGTAAATATGTACAAAGTAGAGCTAAGCTTATGTTATTTTCGCATTTTTTGTATGCGCGCAAGAACTTGAAATAAGGCGATTGAATGCGTTTTTAAACGCTTTTCTGATTATTTATTTCAAGTTCATAGATTTGAGTTTAAGACTGAGAAAATAAACGTTTTAAAACTATTTCTGTATTTCATTTGTCATCCTCTTTGCTTAACCTATGAATTCATGTTCGAATATTCGAACGTTTCAACTATCTCATTCATCTGGGCTTTTTCTGTGGAAATGGAAGAATATTCTGATACCGTCCTTCAGTCATCTATTAGAGGATCAGAAACTGTTAACAAATAGTAAAAAACCTGCCAAGTACGAGTCGGACTCGCGCACGAAGGGTTCCGTACCAAAAACTGCAAAAAATCAGAATTTTTGTATGGGAGCCCCCCTTAAATACTAATTTCATTTTTATTCAATTATTTATTTTTAAAGAAGATATTTGATTAAACATTCTGTGAGCATTTCAAGTATTAACCTGTTACAGTTATTTAAATAGATCCAAAATAGAAAAAAAAACACGTTTTTTGTATGGGAGCCCCCCTTAAATACTAATTTTATTTTATTTTAATTATTTCCTTTTAAAGTAAGTATTTAATTAAATATTCTGTGAGCATTTCAAGTATTTACCTGTTACGGTTATTTAAATAGATCCAAAATAACAAAAAAAAAACACGTTTTTTGTATGGGAGCCCCCCTTAATTATTATAATTATTTTAATTTTAGTATTTGTTGTTATAGCGGCAACAGAAATACATCATCTGTGAAAATTTAAATTCTCTAGCTCTCACGGTTCGTGAGATACAGCCTGGTGACAGACAGACGGACGGACGGACGGACAGACAGACAGACAGACAGACAGCGAAGTCTCAGTAATAGGGTCCCGTTTTTACCCTTTGGGTACGGAACCCTAAAAAGGATATCAAAATCAGCAGCAGATTCATATTATGTCTAGCCAGATGAATGAGGCGGTTGAAACGCTCGAATAATTGCCCTGACACGTATATCTCGAAAAGTAATATAATATCAAGTTTTGCGAGTTTCTAATAAAGCTATACAGTTAAATTCATTTTTTTAATGTTCTAGTTCTATTTACACTCAGTCCCAATATTTCTGTTCGGGCTATTTTATAAAAGTTGGCCAATTTTTTACTCAAAATCATGGCCGCTTTCGAAACAAAAAATAGTGTATAAAATAAAGTAACGAAATAGAAAAAAACAGGGAGAGTTGCTTTTTTATAAAATGACCCGTTTGGCCTACTATAGGCCAGCATAACCCAAAAAAGGGTTAATATAACCTGTTAAACAAAATCTTAAAGTATTGCTTTCATTTTTTACAAATCTTTAGAAATAAATCAACTAAAATTATACAGTCAATATTATTAGTGATAACTTATACACCCTGTCGCCTATAAATCGTTATACAATGGCATTGAAACATGCCATCAAAGTGACAATACGGAAATAGTACCAAAAATAGGTATGTATGCGCTCACTTTGTAGGGTTTTTTTTAACCGACTTCAAAAAGAGGAGGTTCTCAATTCTACCTAATTTTTTTTTTTTAAAGGTAAGTAATAAAACAAAAACAGTCATACTCGACATTTTTGGCCAACACTATAACGACGTTGACTGTACACTTAACAGAAAAAACAACCTAGACTTAAAATAACTTTATGTAGACTTTATTACTGGTATAATTGTCAAGTAAATAAATAAGTACAATAAAATAAATTATACATTGAGCAACAATTTATCACACAACATCTTGAGCCAAATGACAAAGCAATCACTCAATCACTTATATTAGCTTTGTAGCGCCCCAGCGCCACGTTCGTCGAATACCCGAACTAAACGGTCCTACATCGCGCTACCGAAGTTTCGATGATCGGTAGCATAATACAACTTCCAACTTTCTCTGTGGACTTCAGTCCCCAGGCATAACATCTGCCTGGAAAGAGATCTCTAATGGAGTCTTTCCCACAGTTTGGTCAATGCGAATGTTTTGCGAACGCGATTGTGTGCAGAGCGTTTAGTGTAGTTAAAAGGATCATGAAAAGATATTCCCCGTGTGGTGCCGGGTTAGAATAGCACCTCCCCCTTTCTTCCCGTGGGTGTCGTAAGAGTCGACTCTGGGACAGGTTGCTAACCCGTCGCCCACAATACACTAATGTATTGTGGGCGACGGGCTAGCAACCTGTCACTGCAATATCACGTTTAACTTCTGGTTACCCTGATATTGCTAGGCGTGGCACTGGATTTTTGAATCCATGTGCTCTGCCTACCCCTCTTGGGAATACAGGCGTGAGAATGTTATGTGTGTGTATGAAACGATAACGATTTCGTTTGCGAATTAACGGGGAGAACGTATGGAGACGTGTCGACGTCGGCTGTTGTGCAGACGTTCCGCTGGAAGGCGTTGTCTCAGTTTCCATAGAATTTCGCGTTAATTCGCCAACGAAATCGTTATCGATTCATGACCGTTTTCATTACACTAGGCACTCTGGTCGGGCCTCGTCTCGCTCGCTCGATGTTGATTTCGTAACAATATTTTTTATGTTAAATTTCATCAAAAATACTTTTTGTGTTCAATTGCAATGTTGATTTTTTGTCGATTTTATAATGTCAGATTACATTAAAAATGACCATTTAACTGAGGTATTTCTATTTTTTTTTCAAACATTCGCATTCTGGACATTCGCAGTAAATTTTGACATTCATAACATCCCCAATACAAAGTAAACATGTTAAAACAAGTAGTTGCTCCGGATAGTGATAGAGCTGTCTATGTTGAAGTAATCTGGCATAGCATCTAGTAATGCCGAGTACTCGGCGGTGAACTCCTCCGGGTGTTGCTTTTTGTGCGCGTGATGCGACATGTCCACTATTGGGCCGGCCTGCTGGGCAGTGGGCACCTGGAAATATACGTAAGAGGATGTGTTTTTTTATATGAGAGGGTAATATACGAGCCTGCGGGTTATCAGGATGGAATGAACTAACGCCAGCCATAAGGGCATTTTGTAAAAAAGTTGTAATTTTTTTTGTTACACTTTCTTGGTGAAACTTGGTTTTAGCTACTCAGAATCAATAGCACAATCGATCCAGAAGTAAAAAAATATTCCAAGAAAGTTTTCGCACCATGATTTTTTTCATACACATGTAGTTGGGAATTAGGGATGGGCCGAATGTAGAATGGACCGAATTCGAACTTCGGCCGAACATTCGGTATTAAACAACACCGAATACGAAGTTCGGCCGAACTTCGGTTGACATTCCGGCGCTTTTCTCCAAAGCGGCAGGTCATGACTTGTTCATGCGATCAGTTGCAATTTGATGTTATGACCTTGCCGCCCGCTACCCGCGCTCCCCCGCTTTTCTCCACCGAGCCGGCCGGCCGCTCATTATTGCGTCATCCGTGACATGCGTGATTGATTTGCTATTTTTTTTAATACCTACCTACTTTTTAATACCTAATTCTGACTTTTATTTGCTTAATTCTGACTCCGAAATAAATGTAAAAGTAAATATTGTTTCTAAAAAGCTTATGAAACTAGAACTACATTTTATTCTTTTGATTCGCCCAGCCATGTAGTATGATGATGAAGTGACGAATTTCGGCTCAAGTTCGGCATTATGAACCGAATTTCGGCCGAATGCCGAAATTCGGTAAAACCTGCTGAACTTCGGTTGAACCGAATGTGAAACGAATTTCGGCCCATCCCTATTGGGAATTCATTTTTTACAGCAAGCTAATGGAAAACACTTTCAAGGCATGTCATTTAAGATACTTGTTACAATTTCACAGTTATGGTAGCTAGGTACTCTTGAAATGTTGGCATAATCATTCACAGAAGTGCGTCCCAAATGTTCCGTGATATAGTGTCTATGAGCCGTGTTTGCATTGTTCAAGATCACTTTCTATGAAGATTGACTTTTATACCAATGTTTAGTGGAGGTACTCACTTGGAATGTCAACCAGAAGTCCACACTCCCAAAGACCTCCTGGTAGGTGGCTGTGGCCTCCACTATCGAGTAGACGGGCCTCCCGTTCTGGCTGAAAGACTCGATGATGGGAGAGTCCAGAGACCAGCCCACTAGGCGGCAGTCGGGGCGGGGCCAGATGGTTATAGTGTTGTGGGCTGGACCTAGAGTCAAGAAAGAATTTTATGTTATTAGTATCTTATGAAGAATCTTATATAACATGAAATATCGCGTCTGAACTCCAAAATGGGGTATGCAGAGCACACGGGACGTCACAGATTTATCTATGTTTTATAAACACTTTGTTTAGCAGTTCATACATACAAAGCGCCTGTACCTATTGACAAAATGTGTAGGCAGAGTACCTAAAATATCTAGTCAAAGACATGACTATTTCATTTTAGTGGCCACTT
Source organism: Adoxophyes honmai (assembly GCA_005406045.1). Taxonomy (NCBI): domain Eukaryota; kingdom Metazoa; phylum Arthropoda; class Insecta; order Lepidoptera; family Tortricidae; genus Adoxophyes; species Adoxophyes honmai. The sequence continues at coordinate 28,249 of BHDV01064227.1, forward strand.
TTAGCATAACTATGGGTTACAAGTAAGATAACCGTAAAAAACCGGCCAAGTGCGAGTCGGACTCGCGCACGAAGGGTTCCGTACCTAAAACTGCATAAAATCAAAACTCGTTTTTTGTATGGGAGCCCCCCTTAATTTTTATAATTATTTTAATTTTAGTATATGTTGTTATAGCGGCAACAGAAATACATCATCTGTGAAAATTTCAACTCTCTTGCTCTCACGGTTCGTGAGACGGCCTGGTGACAGACAGACGGACAGATAGACAGCGAAGTCTCAGTAATAGGGTCCCGTTTTTACCCTTTGGGTACGGAACCCTAAAAAGATATAATAGTGACAGGTTAATAAAAACAGCAAAAACGTTTTTGTATGGGTGAATTAATTAATATTATGACTATGTTTTTAGAATTTGTTGTTGTAGTGACAATACAAATACATCTGTCAAAATTTCAACTGCCTAGCTATCACCGTCCTTGAGATACAGCCTGGTGACAGACGGACAGCGAAGACTCAGGTATAGGGTCCCGTTTTCACCCTTTGGGTACGGAACCCTAAAAATAGACAATAGATATAAAAACTTACCCTCCATAGCAAACCGGAGCGTGCAGTTCCCGCCGTCGCAGTCTCTACTGAGCAGGCGCAGGCTGGGCGGCGTCGCGAACGGCGCGGGCGGCGGCATCGCGATGAACAGCCCTTGCGAGCTGGGGGAGAAGGTTCATAATGCAATGGCAATTGTTTATAGAGACCGGCAGGGCTTTTGTCTAACGCAATGAAAATCTACATTGTTTTTAATTTGACAGTTACAGTGTCAGGTCGCTTTGAAAATTTTGAATTTCAAAGCGATTTTTGGTATCAACTGTCAAATTAAAAACGATTTACATTTTCGGTGCGTTACACAATAGCCCTGTGTCTGTGTTTATAACGATTATAGGCACTGAGCGCCTCGGATTATAGGCAATATGAAAATGTCAAAATATGCAAAGAGAAATCTTGATTTTCTAGCTGCTAAATGATATAAAAATAATATTTAACTGAGTATCGAACAACAATTACTATCGAACTAAAAAATAATAAGGAAAAAAAAATACATTGAAATTGTGTCGAAAAGTTACATTATGCAGTGGTTACCTCGTCACGTAAAACTGAAAACAGTTATTAGCTTTATTACATACATACATACATATAATCACGCCTATAATCCCAAATGGGGTAGGCAGAGCGCACGAAAAGTGAAATAGACATAACTATTTCACGCTTCGCAGCCACTTCTAGCATCATTTTGGGTTTGAAAACAGACGTAAGAGGTAGTATAATAGTGACAGGTTGCTAGCATGTCGCCTAAAGAATACCTTAACCCATTTCCTTAGTCGCCTCTTACGACATCCACGGAAGAAATGGAGAGGTGCTATTCTAGACCCAACACCACACGGGCATTATTACAATTTGTAAATACATAATTATAGTGTCTTCGATTGCAGAATTTTTAAATTTTACACACTACTTCGGTTTGAAATGTTACTAAATCAACTAAGTAACATTTATTTTAAAAAAATCGAATTAAAACTTCTAGAATACTGATAGATTATGTAGGTAAGTTTATCGCTAATAGAACTTTATGGAATTAGCTATAAACTGGAAAAAATATAAAGAGTAATAAAATGATCATACAAAACTTATTAGTTTCATTTAGTTTTAGAGGTGTCCATACTTTAAGGTCGTGATTTCATTTCACCTTAGTACGAATACCTATCCCAAATTTTATTATCCTAATTTAACCTTTATTTCAACTAATGCAATGTTGTATAGCATTATCTGAATAAGAAGCACTAATTTTGTATCACCAATTTGATTTCACCTGTATATTGCATTGTATGTATGTTGCATCTTGGGTACGACACAGTAACAACACAAAAAGCTTATTGACTCAAGCATGCACATTCTAAAGAAAAATACAAAACAGTCCATTTTTCGAACAAAGCTACTGTGCTCCATTATGTCCTTAAGTCATGATCATTGTTTAAAAATACACGGAAATATAAACTTTACCGTGTAGGTACAGTCCAGAGCTCAATTTAAACATAACTTTGTTGCAGATAATATTTAAACCCCCATAGGGAACAAATAGTTACTACAGGCACACTAGAATACAACAGCTTATTTCGGAAGGTGGGCTGTCAAAATAAAACTAAACTAATTAATTTCAGAAAAATAAAACAAGGCACGATGGAAATGAAAATAAAAACAATAACTAAATAAAAATAAAGTAAAAAATGAAGAAGCCGAAAGTAATAACATGCCTATTCTATTCTACTGAAACTAAGCTACGTTAAATACACTAGTACCAAAACCAAAATATGTACAATGCGTGCGACTAACAAAATGAATGAATAATGACTTGCAATCAATTTTATAGCTGAAATAAAAACTAATGTTTGCTGGAAAACTGTCACGGCAGAGGAATTACATTATAAGTAGGTTTATACGTTGTCTAGTACCCATAGGAGTTGTTTTAAAAAAATTACATAGTTAGGGCTTTAATAAGAACAAATGTTAATGGATTCATTTTTGTAACGACAATTACCCATACATTTTGTATAGGTAATTTTCGTTACACAAATGAAGCGATCGTGATTTTGTTTTTATTAACCCTTTATTTATGTACAAAATTTTTGAAATTCACTCGTAGCACAATTTGGGACTACGTGGTTGGTGCGTCCAATGAATGAATTATATTATATCGTCATATTACTGCAAATACCCGCTACCTGCAAGAACCTTATTTTCAGAGACATAGTGCATTCAATATTCGACCAACTTTTTCTCTACTAAAACCTGTAAAAAATATGCTTGTTTTCATATAAAGCAAAAATCAAATAATACGCATTTTTGTACCAGTTATACATTTTGTAATGCATACTTAGTCGAAGTAAGAACATACCGGAAAATAAAAGCAGCGCCAATTTTTTTACCTAATAAGGAAAACATCGTGACGAAACCTACACACAGCGGCGAAGTAATTCAATGTTGTGTCTGAAGTTCCCAATATAGATTGAATATTGAGACAACATGCATGCACATTCTAACACTAAATGCAACATGCGTGCTAATTCAAGAAATAGTCGAAAGTGAGTATTAAATGAGTAAGTGAATTATAGGTAGAGTATAGCGTATTTACAATGATCGTATTCGGTAGCGTCTTCGTAAACGATTTGAATGGACAATTCATCTCCATGAATGAATTAAATTTTTGAAAGTAATCGGGTAAACGAGTAAGGCTGAGTGGATTGAGTGAGTGAGTCTGAGTTATTGAATGAGTGGGTGAGTAAAGTAGTAGTGCGTAGTAGAAACGACTTACTAGATTATCGTGGGAGTAAGCCAAACACATTTCTCGTAGTTATAATTGGACTATGTCCCAAAAATAAATACCAATACACAAACTACATACTAGTTACACATAGCGCCTTGAGGAAGACCGCCGACTCAGCACGCAGCCTGGGAACCGCGCTATAGCAACAACCGACACGACGCGCCGATGCAGCATAACGTGACACCGAGTTAACTTTATGTGCAGTATTATTCCAGACCGCACTCTTGTTTCCCACTTCGAACATTAGACACCTGACTTAGCTATAATTTTGTAATCTTACTTTTTAATTAAATTAGTTTATAAAAGTTTTTGGTTTTTTTTGGAGCCTCCGGAAGCGGCTAACGTAATTTACTACTGTAGTATTTATTTACTACGAACTATACAAACTACACACTAATTTATGGATAGACAACCAAACGCTTCCGCAATCTAGGAATTTATATGTACAAATAGGTAGTCTGGAGTGAATGCGTCAGTACGTCAGTAAGTGACATAATGAGTGCGTGAGTGACAGAATGAGTGAGCTAGTGAGTGAGTGACAGAATGAGTGAGTAAGTGAGTGACATAATGAGTGAGTTACAGAATGAGTGAGTGACAGAATGAGTGAGCGAGTGAGTGAGTGACAGAATGAGTGAGTAAGTAAGTGAGTGACATAATGAGTGAGTGAGTGAGTAAGTGAGTGAGTGAGCGAATGGTCAAGTGAATGAGTGAGTGAGAGATCGCGAGAATTACTGAATGATCGATAAAGTGAGTGAATGAATGACTGAACAAAAAAGTGCAAAAACATCGAAAACTAACACTAAAGCCAGAAAACTAACTGCAAGCCCAGCCACCTTAAACCACAACCATTCCAACCAGTGTATCCAACCAGCCACATACTAGAATTCACTAAACCGCGTCCGGTACAGTGGCAGGTTGCAGTAGACGTGCGTCTGGCAGTCGTCGCCGAAGCTGGCTCGCACCGGGTACGCCAGGCCGCTGGCCAGCAGCGCCGACTGGACCGCCGCAGTGCTGTAGCGGTCTTGCTTGGACACTAGCACGCCGGAATTCCGAGTGGGCGGGGTCACGGTGTAGTCTATAATCTCCGAATGCTGGGGAAAATAAGGCAACCTTTCAAGCATGTGACCGCTTCCCGGCGCGGGTTAAAAAAACCGGCCAAGTGTGAGTCGGACTCGCGCACGTAGGGTTCCGTACCAAAAACTGCAAAAAATCAGAATTTTTGTATGGGAGCCCCCCTTAAATACTAATTTCATTTTTATTTAATTATTTATTTTTAAAGTAGATATTTAATCAAACATTCTGTGAGCATTTCAAGTATTTAGCTATTACAATTATTTAAATAGACCCAAAACAGCATAAAAAAAACTGCAAAAAAATAGGTTTTTTGTATGGGAGCCCCCCTTAAATACTAATTTTATTTTATTTTTATTATTTCCTTTTAAAGTAAATATTTAATTAAATATTCTGTGAGCATTTCAAGTATTTACCTGTTACAGTTATTTAAATAGATCCAAAATAGCAAAAAAAAAACACGTTTTCTATATGGGGGCCCCCCTTAATTATTATAATTATTTTAGTTTTAGTATTTGTTGTTATAGCGGCAACAGAAATACATCATCTGTGAAAATTTCAACTCTCTAGCTCTCACGGACAGACGGACGGACAGACGGACGGACAGACAGACAGCGAAGTCTCAGTAATAGGGTCCCGTTTTTACCCTTTGGGTACGGAACCCTAAAAAGGAACCCCTGTCAAAAATGTCAAATTTCTAACGCATAGATTATTTTTGTCTTTTACATCGATATTGCTTTTGACAACGGAAAAAAAAAACAAATATACAGGATGGCCGGAAATTGACCGTAAATATGTAATTTAAACTGTAAAATATTTCCAGGGAATTTTCATTATTGATTTTATGGGGAACTAATGTTACATCGCTTTTTAGGTCATTGCGCCCTGTGTTTTATTTATTTATTTATTTATTTATTTATTTTAAGAACAACTACTTTACGTCCCATTAGGCGGAACGTACGCACATGCTATCGTTCGAAATGGTGATGCTACGCGGTTGACTTAGAGTCGAGTGAAGAAGAAGAACTGAACAGAAGACTGGGCAATGTTATTAGATACTCGTATTTTTTTTACGAAAAAATCCGAAATCTTCACAGGGGTGTTCAGACGCGTATACCCGACCACTGATTAGAATATTTACGGTAAATTTTCGGCCACCCTGTATATTTTCCACGGTTTCAACTTTTTTAAAGTTCAAAAGCTACAAGCTAATGTTACCTACTAAAAGAAAAAATGGGAGATTGGATTTTTTTTCTCATTCAAAACCAAAACATCAAAATTTACAAATAAGATATACTCACAAACCAATAGTGCCTCTGCACGGAGCTCCCAAAGCCGTAGGGCGAGAAGGGGATGAACATCAGCACCAGCACCGCCGCGGCCGCCAGCCCCGCCGGCAGCCACAGCCGGCGGCGGGAGAAGAGGAGCTCCATGCCCGACTGTAGGCAGAGGGTTTTGTGTTAGGGTCAGTTCACACCGAGACGCGACGCGACGCGGCGATGCATAAAGAGGCCAGTGATTTCGCGCTGCGCAGCGCTACGTCTCGAGGCGCAGCGCGACGTACCTGAATGCTCACAATGAAATGTGAACCTTATCGTGTAGCGCATAAAGTATATTTAGAGTTGGCAGCGCTACACGCGCAGCACCGCTCCCGCACACCGCGCTACGTATCGAGACGCCGCGCTGCGCAGCGCAACGTATTCTGAATACTCACAATGAAATATGAACCTTATCATGTAATAAATAAAGTATATTTTGAGTTGTTCTATTAGAACTTTTTGTGCAGCGCCGCGTCGCGTCTCGTATAGGTGTGAACTGACCCTTAGGGTCTCCCCACATTAGTCAACGACTTTTCGGCAAAATGCAGGCGGAAAAAGCTTTATGTCGACGCAATAAGAGCGAACAAGGCGTCAATCGGCTCGGCTCGAAAAGGCGTCGACTAATATAGTGAGACCCTTAAATCCATCCATAAATTACGCCACACAAAATTGTGGAGTTATAAAGTAGTAGGCTGGCGCTCGTCGCACAGCGTAAACGCATTTTTTTGTGATTTTAAAACACATACAAATAAATAATAAATTAATAAACAATGGAATTGTCAAACACAGGTTTATCTATTATTTTTAATTCAATATTTAACCTTTCCTATGTGTACATCTATCTTAATTTATGGTATCAGTGGCTGAAAATACTACAAATATTAAACGGATTAACCCCTCGTATGCTTAGACACGGATCCGTGCTCTTTTGAAGGATATCTTTTTTTTTAATTCTAATCAGTATAATTTGTAGATATCGAAACATAAGAGACTGGAATGCACAATTTTTTTCACTTCCCGCATACGAGGGGTTAAACCTAATTTTGTGCTACAGAGTTGTTTCTCGCCTACCACATTTAGGAAAGCACGCGTGATATTACAACCATTTTCCTACAGGAGTAATATTACAAATTTTGATTTACAAATTATTCATAATTATACTAAAAAGTTTTATAATGATTGTCTTTCTAAATCCAAACAGTTTCAGGTTACAATAAAACTGTACGATAAAAAAATACAAAAAGTGTTGCGCCCAACGTGGGGCTCGAACCCACGACCCTGAGATTAAGAGTCTCATGCTCTACCGACTGAGCTAGCCGGGCTGTGACTGACAGCGCTAAATTAGCTATCCCATTGCATACCAATAAAATTGGGTAAGCTGGTATTTTTAAAAAAGCTAATTTTAGTAGTTTTGCTTTCACTGTGTAGTTAAACAATAGGGATGTGGACTGGGTTGAAAATATGTAATACTAATTAGCCCGTTAGTTAGACTATAGAAAAATATAAGACACGTGGTTTTTGGTTTGTCAAATAACTAAACATCGAAAAAGTTATAGATCATCAAACTTCCGGAGTGGTTTGTGACGTCACGCCTAGGTAAAACTTGCACCATATAGTGACGTCACGCGAAACTTATCATTTTTTGTTTGTCAAAGAAAATAAAAAATATGTTTAATATTTTTTTGGTAATCTACCCGACGGACAATTTTTTTTTTAATCACTCACCTAATAGGGTAGACGACAAAAAAACTATCATGTGACTATACTATTATATCATCACTACATATTATAAAACAAAGTCGCGGTCGCTGTCTGTCCGTCTGTATGTTTGCTTCAATCTTTAAAACTACGCAACGGATTTTAATGCGGTTTCTTTTAAAAGATCGAGTGACTCTAGAGGAAGGTTTATATGTATAATGCAAGCATAATATTGTAGAGAAACACCGATTAAATTACGTATTTCTGGTATGAGGTAGGTATTTTTAATATCATCATTGAACCCGCGCGAAGCCGGGGCGGGTCGCTATAACTAATAAATCTTACCGTAACACTAGTCAGCAACACAGCTAACCCCAGATTAAGTATGCCAACGATGAAATCCGGGTTGTTGTTGGAGCTTCGACCCATCACTGGCAACATTAGCGCGTCCACTCGGAGACAGAGAGAGAAGACGAACATCACTTGAGGGAGCGAGAGACACACTTCGGCCACTAGCTGTTGCCATGCTGCAAGAAAGAGACAGGTGATGAGATTATAAGAGTTTTGGCGAGTTTTTAATAATATTTTGAGAGGCTTTTGCATGCAGGTAACTGTTTGGGCTGTACTTTTTAATATTGTTGGATTTATATCCATACTAGCTTTCCGCCCGCGGCTTCGCCCGCGTGGAACTCGGTTATATTGCGGTATAAAGCACAACATAAGAAAACTTCTCATTTCAAACGACATACAGCGCCATCGATCTATCATCTATCGGTCGATCATCGATCGATATCGATCTATCAAGCAAACTATATTTTTGTTTTCCCTCGGGAACATCAATTTTTTCCGGGATAAAAAGTACCCTATTATTTAATCCGGACTTCTATCTTTATGTCTGCAAAATTTCAAAGCAATCGGTTCAGTAGTTACGGCGTGAAAGCGGAACAAACAAACAAACAAACAAACTCACTTTCTGACTTATAATACATATAAGTAAGGATAAGGATAAGGATAATTAAATCTTACTTATTAAATCGAATTGTACGGTGAAATTAAACAACGCTATGTTGTGTCTTGATTTTTAAATTCTATTTTCAATGAATTTTACTTTTTTTTTTATTGCTGTTTTATTTTATTTTATTGTTATTCTTGTATAATTACAATGTGTACCGTACTGATTAATTTGACTGATATTTGTAACATTTCTTAATTAATTGTGATAATGTAATTATTACAAAATTTAATCTAATATGTTGTGTATAATGTATACTAACATTATACGGCATGATACTTCATTTCATTCAACAGTACTCACCGGGCACTCTGACATATCGAACCAGTAGCAAAGGCACCACAGAAGTCACAGACATCAGTAGCAACGGCACAGCTATCACGTATCGGACGGTAGACAGGCTGGAGACACAGGTCATGGCTACCAGGATAACAGCGAGCAGCAGGCGGGTGGCGGCCGACGCTTGGAGCGAGCGGAACGAGCGGTTCAGGCCAGACTGGGAGCAAGTGATTATGTGCATTAATTTACACTTTTCGGCTTCCAACTTGCCAGATTGTAGGGGGCGTCAATAAATTACGTGAGGTGTTTAGGGGGGGAGGGGGTCGAGTCAAATCTCGTCTAATCTTACGTTGGAGGGAGGAGGGGGGGGGGTCACGGCAAATATCACGCATTTTTTTTTCTCGTTTGAAACAAAAAAAAATCTAATATTTTGGTCCATTTAATCGAGATAAAGCATTGCCTAACATCTTAAAAACTGAAGTGTGGATGTCGCTTTATATTTGACACTGAGTGTATCCGAACGAAGAAAAATTAAAGTTTTTTTTTGAAGTTACGTCATTCGCTTTTTTTTCTTTTTGCAATAACAATCCAACGCGTTTATGTAAGAAACCCACATTTTGAAAAACGTCACGTGAGATTGGTGGATGGGGGAGAAGGTTAAATAAAATCTTACGATATCTCATCAGGGGAGAGGGGGGAGGAGCAAAAATTGAAAAAAAAACGCCTCTCGTAATTTATGGACGCCCCCTAAGTAATGGGGGTAAATTAAAATTTTGTCAAATCTTGCGAAATGTTGGAGGTCTCCGTGAAGTTGGCATATCAAGTGTCACCGTAACAACATATTCTTAAGGTTCCCTTAAACTATAATTCTATAGTTCCTGATACTTTTTAGCGATAGTTCTTTCGGTTTTCCAATAAAAAAAAACGATTTGAAGTTTTGACCTCGTGATATGCTAACTTCCATACAAAATTTTTAGCATATCACGTAAAAATCACATAAAAATAAAACTTATTTCAAATACATAATTCTATTCCTGATAGTCTTTTACAATAGCTGTAGTCAATTTCACACTGTAGGTACACAAATAAAAATATAGGGCTTTTTAAATACCAGAACATCGCAACACTTTATATTAATCTGTGAATTATCACGATGTATTCCACTATGTAGGTAAAATAATACCAAATACACGTCTACCAACCTTCTTGCAGGTCCAAGCGTCGTACGCCTGCGACACGAGGAACGCACAAATAGCGTACGGCATCCAGAACAGGGGGACCACCATCCATTGCCGGGCCAAGTACCTGTAACCAAGGCAATTTCATTCAAAACCCTTTTAAACGAACAATTTTTTTCTGCAATTTGTAGCTGGCAACTATTGCTATCTTGCTCTTACTTCGTACACTAAAGCAGGATGCACATAGTTGCCGACCACAAATTGCAAAAATATACTGTAGCGCCCTAGCGCCACCTATCGTCGAATGGCCGAACTACTTGCTACGAACGTCTATGGCATATCGATAACAATCCTACATCCCGCTAACGGAGTTTCGACGTTCGGTTGCATAAATACAAATTACAACTTCCTCTCTGTGGACTTCGGTCCCCAGGCATAACATCTGCCTGGAGAGAGATCTCTCTGTTGGAGTCTTTACCAAAATATTGCTCGTTGTGCGGCCATTTTGATAAAAATATGTAAAGTGGCGGAGCTGCTAAGGGAAGGCAATTACCATTTCTCAAAAAAAAACGTATGAACTCTGTATAGAAAACAAGTGTCGTTGGAAGCAGATTAAAATGTATACTAATATAATAAAGCTGAAGAGTTTGTTTGTTTGTTTGAACGCGCTAATCTCAGGAACTACTGGTCCGAATTGAAAAAATATTTTTGTGTTGGATAGACCATTTATCGAGGAAGGCTTTAGGCTATATAACACCACGCTGCGACTAACAGGAGCGAAAAAACATTGAAAAATGCGGGAAAAACGGGGAAAATTTGTCACTATTCCACGCGGACCGAGTCGCGGGCACAGCTAGTGTCTTCTATAATTGTTTTGTGAAAAAGAGTCAAATAGTGAGATTTTTCTGCAGGCAAATGGCTGGAGCCCGAAGTCCACAGAGAAAGTTAGGAGTTGTAATCATGCAACCGATCATCGAAACTTCGTTAGCGCGAAATAGAACACTTTGACAATTGGTGACGTTTGCGGAAGAGGTTCTGGGCGGTAGATGGCGCCAGGGTCGCTACAGTGTCGTTAAACGTTGTCCTATTTATTAACCGACTTCAAAAAAAGGAGGAGGTTCTCAATTCGACTTAATTTTTTTTTGTGTGTATGTTACTCGATATCTCGGAGACCCGTGGACCGATTTTCAATTATTATTTTTTTATAACTCGAAATTGGTCCCATTGGCACGAAACTAGGATCTGATGATGGAATCTTGGAGAAATCGAGGGAACTCTTCAAATTTTATATGGAGATGTACGGCGTTTTCGGTAACTTGTTGATGAAGTCAAGATTTTACATTCCGTAAACGTACTTTCAAAATATGTATTGCTAATTTGAAGTCGGTTTTTTTTTGTTTAAAATTATATCATTGGTAGATCGAAGTTTGCCACGCCACAAAACTGGTTTATTGCGCAGGTACATCGTAGAGCATTATTTGTTTGGTAATACTGTACACAGAAAGGAAGTTGGAAGTTCTATTGTTCGCGAAGTAGAATACTTTGACAGTTGGTGACGTTTGTGGAAGAGGTGGACGATAGATGGCGCCAGGGTCGCTACAGTGTCGCTAAACGTTATTCTATTTGTGTTTGCTCTCACCTGAGCTGTGTGGTGGTGGCTATCATGAGGAATACTAGCACCAGTCCCACTGCGAAACTGATTCCCGTAGCCAATAGGCGGCCCGCAGCCGATATCAGGAGACCTTGCACCGTAGACCAGCCTGGAAGTGGACTTAAGACTTAATACCACAAAACGAAAACGTCTCGGTTGATTGTCTGAAGAATTATGGATTTATACATACATACAGCCACGAACCGGGATTGTTGAGCCACTTGCCACTGTTCGCAATTTAGACGTGTAATCAATGACCGATGTGACCGACTAGATGTCAGCTATTGGATTAGTATTACACGACCAAGTTACAAACATAGGTAAGTGGCTCAACAATCCCTGTTCGCGATGGTACATCTTCACATACAAGGTGGCTGGATATTGATCGTGGCCGGGCTAACGTGAGTTGCCGTTAAACAGGTATACATATTCTCACGCCTGTATTCCCATGAGGGGTAGGCAGAGCACATGAATTCAAAAATCCAGTGCCACGTTTAGCAATTTCAGGGTAACCAGATGGTTAAACATGATATTGCAGTGACAGGTAGCTAGCCCATCGCCCACAATACACTAACCCTTTCCCAGAGTCGACTCTTACGACACCCACGGGAAGAAAGGGGGAGGTGCTATTCTAACCCGGCACCACATGGGGTTGAAATAGGTATAACAGGGCGCAATAACCTGAAAAGCGATGAAGCATTTGTCTACCACAAGGTCAATAATTACAATTTCCAGGAAATATTTCACAGGGGCTTTTAGGCACCTATACCCGACCACTGGTTAAAATATCTACGACCAATTTTGTTTCACCCTGTATACATACATACTTCTTTCATCTAACTGAAAACCTAAATATAATAATAGAAATTACTATAATGGCCAGTTCAAATTATTCCAGTCCAGTGATCCAGCGGGCTAATCCAGTCCAGTGCTCACATTATTCCAGTCTTTTAAGAGTAGCTAGATTGGTAACACATTGGTGACAATGATTTCTAAAAAATTATTACTAAAGTAATTCAATCCAGTACTGAAATGCAACAGGAATGGCTGTTCATACTATTCCAGTGGTGCTGGATTGGGTGAACTGGAATGAAAAGTTGACGGTCTCTCCAGTCACTGGACTGGAATGCTCACTGGAATGGGTGCATTCCAGTGCATTCCAGTGTCGGTTCACATTATTCCAGTAGCATTCCTATGATAGCTGGACTGGAATGCTACTGGAATAATGTGAACTGGGCATAATGATTTAATAATGACTACAATGACCACTCACGCCTGCCGACGATCCAAACGTAGAAACCGACGCTGCAAAGCGCTAGCACAGCGATCAGGGCATCCACTATGTAGGACAACCAGAGCGGGTAGGAAATGAGCGTTGAGTTCAGAAAGTCGTAGTACACTGCCGTTGTAGGTGTCGCCTGGAAGATAGTAATAACTAGTAAATAAAAACTTATAAATAATTTGGAAACCTTCATTTCCTATAAATTCAAGTATACTAATTTAATTTGCCCTAATAGTCACTGGCCATAACCTTCATTTGCCATAATATTTACTTTCTATAATGTTCATAATACCTATTGGTCACTTAGTGATTTATAACCGAGTTTAGTAATCGGCCACTACTTACGTGATTTATAACTGAGTTTAGTGATCGGTCACTTAGTGATTTATAACCGAGTTTAGTAATCGGGCACTACGTGTTTTATAACTGAGTTTAGTGATCGGTCACTTAGTGATTTATAACCGAGATTAGTGTTTAATCGCATTAGCATTTCAAAAGGGGTTTAGAGTTTGGTCGCGTGTTAATTTATAACTTGTTTTAGTGATTGGTCACGTGGAGTGGTTTTTTAAATTATTTTTTACTTTCAAACCATTTTACATCTATCTTTAGAGTAAGAACAATGTTCAGTGCCACCTACCTTCTCCGTGAGCTCCGGCATGTCGGCCAACTTGCTGACCAGCGTGAGGAACATGTCTCCAGCGCACTGTAAAACGCCCGGCTGCAGGTTATCCGGGTGGTCGTTGCGCGTGTGGTACACGTTACCCCACTTTACGAAGGCTATGTCCACTCCTAGAGACACAAGACTGAATTTACATACATACATACATACATACATACAGTCACGCCTCTTTCCCACAGGGGTAGGCAGAGACCACTTTGTTCCACTTGCTACGATCCTGACATACCTCTTTTGCTTCTATTCATCCACATTCATTAGTTTCTTCAAGACGGAATTTGGTGTTAAAATATTTTAAACATGACATTATTTTGAGACTCATATGGATAAAATTACGTCCTACCAGTTTAGTTCGACTTGTTCCGGGCTACGCGCCACCGCTCTGTTAGGGCGACTACTCGTTGTCTATGTAACCAATATTACAGTTTGAAGGTAGTTTTGCACCGATAACAAGTCAAGCACAATTCGATTTTTTTTGTGTAGATTGTAACTATTAAAGTGAGTAAGCAGAGATACAGTGAGCGGATATTTTTAATATTACTTTGCCATGGCTCTCTATTAGCTACATTGAAACAATTCCCTCCACAAACCCCCGTAACCCTCAAACTATATCGTCACTGAGCCCAGAAAATTAAAAGCAGATTACAAACTACATTGTAAATTACATACATACATACAATCACGACTATATTCCCAAATAGAGTAGGCTGAGCACACGAAACGTGACATAGACAAAACCACGATTCCGACTATTTCACGTTTCGCAACCACTTCTAGCTTAATTTTAGGTTTGAAAACAGATGGAAGAGATGTTATAGCGACAGGTTGCTAGCTTATCTCCTTAGTCGCCTCTTACGACATCCACGGAAGAAATAGACAAGTCTTCTATCCCATCACCACACAAAATTATAAATCTCACCGTAGATCTCTCCGAAATCTCTCCAGATTCTAAAATCCGTGTCTGAGGGAACGATGCCCGAAGTGAAGAGGAACTCGCCCATGGACTGGGCGCTGGGACGATTGGTAGAGCCCGCGTAGGCGTGCAGGAGCCGCGTGTCGGACACCTGAGGGTAGTTGTGAAAATAAGCAGCACAATTTTTTTATAGTGACTGTACTTTGAAAAAATTCCAGCTTCTTTTGGTGTTCCAAATTTACATGTTACACGGACTTTGCACTTAAAAACTGTTGTTTTTTTGTAGGGTCCAGTCAAGTATTTCGCTTTCCAAAAGGGTTCCGTCACCAAAAAGTTTGGGAACCGATGGTCTATCTATTTAGATGAAGTCGGGACAGTACATACATACTTACATGGTCTCACGCCTGTATTCCCAAGAGGGGTAGGCAGAGCACATGAAATCAAAAATCCAGTGCCACGTTTAGCAATTTCAGGGTAACCAGATGGGTAAACGTGATTGCAGTGACAGATTGCTAACCCACCGCCCACAATACACTAACCCTTTCCCAGAGTTGACTCTTTCGACACCCACGGGAAGAAAGGGGGAGGTGCTATTCTAACCCGGCACCACACGGGGAAGTCGGGATAGTGTAGGTTGGAAATCAGTAAATTTAATCACTGTACCTGGAAGAGGTTTGCCTTTCCATTCATCCCGGCTGCGTCCAGATTCACGACCGTGGTCACACCCTTGGCCCACGGGTGTTGCAAGAAGGCGTGGCTGCCCTGTAATTTAGAGAGCAATGACCTTAGAGATGTATTCAAGTATTCAATTATTACATACATACATACATCACGTCTATATTCCCAAATGTAGGCAGAGCACTGAACGCTTCGTAGACAGAACCATCACTATTCCATGTTTCGTGGACGCTTCTTTCATAATTTTAGGTTTTAAGTTGGTAGTGACAGGTTGCTAGTCGCATAAAATATACCTTAACTTATTGCCTATTATATTATTCTAAATCCGACACCACACGAAACATCTAATTGTTACATACATACATACAATCACGCCTGTATTCCCAAACGGAGTAGGCAGAGCACACAAAACGCTACATAGACAAAACGATGACTATTTCACGCTTCGTGGCCACTTCCAGCTCCAGCATAATATTATTATTATTTTTTTTAGGTTTTGATGTGGCAGGTACAATAGTGACAGGTTGCTAGCCCGTCGCCTAAAGTATACCTTAACCTAAGTCCTTAGTCGCCTTTTACGACATCTACGGAAGAAATGGAGAGGTGTTATTCTAAATCCGACACCACACGGAAATTAATGTAATTGTTTAACTTTATAAATCACACGATTCCCTGTATGATGTCTGGGTTACAATAACTCCTCACCATTTAATCATGTTTTGACTTGTAAATTCCGAAAAAATAAGTCTCTCAGTGGCAATGTGCCATTTCCCGACGATACCACAAACACAAAAGGTTGCCAGGCCTTATCCATAAAAATCATCCTAGTATTCATCTGCTACATTCTCCTTTCTCGTTCCAACTCACACAACATCTATTATTTATTTATTTATTATTTACATACATACATACATACATATCGTCACGCCTCTTTCCCACAAGAGGTCAAGTCAAGAGTACCCGCAACCGACGAGCATGTATGAGGAGATTGATGAATGTGGATGAAGCAAAAGAGGTATGTCAGGATCGTAGCGAGTGGAACAAAGTAGTCTCTTTATTATTTATTTATTATTATATTGCACAGTACATAACATCTTATACAATAATTAGTTAACGTACTACCCTGCAAAGGTGTTGCAATTTACAACTAGTGTCTTAATCTAAACACTTACATCTAGCTATTAATTACCTACTCTCTTCCAGAAACTTCCAAATTCAGTAAAATACCTGTAAAGGGTTCTCTTCTGCACCATTGAAGAGGAATACGAGGTTGTGTCTAAACTTCTCAGCCTTCAGCGACATTCTGTGTAACGTCTCCACCATTATAGCGCAGAACGCTACGTTGTCCGACGCTCCTGCAAGATCCAAAAGCATTTTTAGAAGGAAAATCTCAATAATAATGGTTCAATTTCAACCAGGTTTCGAAACTCGGGCTCGCACTTCTACTTTTCGGAATTTATGTGCAAAATCTAATTTTATATTTACCACGAGCTATTCGGTGAAGGTAACATTGTGAGGAAACCTACACACAGCGACGAAATGAAGTTCTCAATCCACACTGAGCCCGCGTGGAAACTATAGCCCAAGCCCTCTCATACTGAGAGGAGGCCTTTGCTCAACGGTGGGTCGAATTTAAACTGTCGTACTGTGCGAGCGTGAGGGAAATATTACTCCACGCGTGCAACAGAGATAGATAACAGCGGGTCATCGAATTTCTGTGCTTCGCGACCGATCTTTAGCTATAAACAAAACTGGCCTCACCTAAAGCAAAAGGCACGGAGTCGTAATGGCAGTTGAGGAGTATAGAGGACCCAAGCTCCCCATTCGGTAGGACTCCGCTCTCTCCTTCTAGGAGGGCCACGATATTGGACACGTTCCTGTAGGAGTTGAGAAGAGGCGCGCCAAACTCTAGCCGGTAGTCTCCTGGAATGGAGAAGTGGTTTGGTCTTATTCAGGCTTGCGCTTGACCGTAATCACGTTTGAGAAATGTGGTCTACAGCATTTTGTACTTACACTTTTTTTTTTAATTGTTAAAGGCTGGTTCCAATTCTAAATCTGTTGTTGACTTAGCCTTGGAGATAGAAAAGGACATACGGTTACCTTTTTGTACCCGTTTTTTAACAAACAGATACACAAAAATATACTTTCTGCCTAAATCGTCTCTTGCGGCGCATTCTTCTTGGCAATGATGGTCTTTCCAAAAAAGACGCGTAAAAGTGCTCTTAGGAGCCTATTAGCATAAAGTGCTTACATACATGATTGTTGAGCCACTTACCTGTGTTTGTAACTTGGTCGTGTAATACTAATCCAACAGATAACATCTGTCAGTCACATCGGTCATTGAATACACGTCTAAATTGCGAACAGTGGCAAGTGGCTCAACAATCCCTGTTCGTGACTGTACATCACGCCTGTATTCTCAAATGGGAAAAGCAGAGGACACAAAACGCAACACTATGACCATCTCACGTTTCCCACTTCTAGCATATTAAGTTTTGACTTGGCAGGAATAACAGTGACAAGTTGCAAGCCTGTCACCTAAAATATACCTTAACCTATTTCCTTAGTCTTAATCCCACTGAAGAAATGGATATAGGACTTACCAGAAGCTATCTGCCAATCAGTCCGCACTGGTAGCCGGGAAGTGCTGGCTATGTCATCCAGCAGGTCTTTCAGGACCTCAGTCTGATGCAGATGGTACTCCGAGCCTGCCACCCGGGGCTTCGTGCCCATTATGGTGTGGAGGTACCTCAGAGCCGACTCTTCACTGAAGGCCTTCGTGCTCTGTGACGAGTAAAAGGTTAAAGATTGGTGATACTTCGCTGAATGTTGTTCTAACAGAAAGTCATGTAAGTCGGGGTGCCCGTAGCAACAGCCCGTACGGGTCTCCCGGACAGCTGTGAACCCAGCCTTGATTATATTATTTGTAACTCAATAACGGCTAAACCGATTTGGCTGAAAATTAATAGGGAACCAGCTTAGAACCAGGAAATATATAATATATACGATACTTTTTATCCCGTTCCCGGGGGATGTAGCATAAAACGAATTATGACGACAGACTCAGACAAAAACCGCGAGTCCACCGCGTTAGCTAGTACCTACTTAAGAAAGTTTACCTCTGTAGAGGAATACAATGTTACTATGATGGTCACTGTAAATAAGTTCTGCGGTGGGTCAGGAATCAATTAGGTCGAGTGTGTGTTTCTTTTTTCTCAAATTTGAAAACATTTTATCACTTTTTACTCAGAATCATGATCACGTTCGATACTGATAGTTAAAAAAAATTAGAACAACGTCAGAGAACTGGGTCGATTAGGCGCTCGCCGAGAAATCTCACCTTGCCATTCAAAATCCTATAGCTATAAATATGTTTAAAATCCCGAAAACATGAGCTGAGTTTTAAAATAACTTAAAACTCGACCTTCACCAACCATTTCCCCTCACTCACGTTAGCAGCGATGTCCACATCATGGAGCGGGGTGGGCATCTCATCTTCCACGAGCTGTGTCAGGAAAGCCAGCAGGAGGTACACGCCCAGCACCAGCAGTGCGAACGGACTCGGCACCTGGAGAGAAGTGTTCATTAGGGACCGTCTGTATGGAGAAAAGTGGCGATGGTCATGCAAATACTTAATATCGTTGGATAGCCTACACCAATCAGCGAGTCCCAAATTACGTAATTTAAAGCTTGTGTTATGGGTAGCAAACAGCGGATAAACTTAGTTATACGTGGCCGTAAATGGACTACTAATTGATTGAATACTGGCGTGCCACTTAAGTCTATGCTCTCTTAGAGGCTGCCTCCACGAGCAAGCGAATCAAGAGTACCATCGTGCCATTATTTCTATGCTCTCTTAGAGGCTGGCTCCAAAAGCAAGAGAATCGAGGTAAATATTGGCGTGCCACTTATTTCTATGCTTTCTCAAAGGCAATCTTCATGAACGAGAGAATTGAAGCGAGTATTAGCATGCCACTTACTTCTACGCTGTCTTAGAGGCCGCCTCCAAGAGCAAGAGATTGATGCAAATACTGGCGTGCCACTTATTCCTATGCTCTCTTAGAGGCTGCCTAAGTGATGCCTTAGATTAGAAGCTGTGTCCAGGAGCGAGCGAACCAAGCCGAATATTGACATGCCATTTATGTCTATGCTCTCTTAGAGGCTGCCTCCTTGCATGTCACTTAATTTTATGTAGCAAGGAAAGTGAGTGTGAATATTAAGAGATTCGATTGGTTCATTTTACTTAAAACATTTTCTGAATTTTTATCAGTTTGCTTGTTTGTTGCAATGTGATCTAATACATATAACAAGGTCAAAATACTTCCGAGCTATAAAACATTGAAAAATAATAAAGACATGACTCTTGGTCACATTGTTAAAATCAGTAAAACAAACTAATTAGTTAACGTCACGCTGCCATCTAAAATCATTGATGTAGGAAGGTCCTATCGGCCCTTAAAATGTAACAATTAGTGTAGTTGCTTTATGCTTGACACATTCACTGCCATAGACGCTTATTATGCGTATTCGTGAGTAGCCCAGCACCGCTGTCAGATTTGCAGGGATTTGAACGCACATAAGTATATGTGTTCGCGGCAACTGAAGTTTTTGGCTCTGATAAGTGGCAGTAAATGTGTTAAATCTTAGCTGCTCAGTAATGCTATGATATAAGTAAGTAACTAAGGAAGCAACACTTTATTGAAATGTGGAGGGCAGCAAACGTGTTAACAAATAAATTAATTGGTTTTGTTCGCAATCCTTTATCATGCTCTATGGGATAAAAACAAACTATTGTTTTAATTGCTTACTTAGATTTGATATGGCGTTACTTCTGTAAAATGATACCCATAATCATAAACCTAGAACGCAAGCGATACAAAATTCTACAAAACACAAGCCTATGGTACAAATATTTTCTAAAACTAATTAAATATAATAATTACCTCAGTCTTTCTTCGAATCATCACTAATTTAATTTAAAACAATTAAAACATTTCCAATTTAAATACGAAACATACTCGTCTGAACACACAGCTTAGCACAAAATGACACCCAAACATTCTGGTCAACGCACTTATTAATAAATATGCAGCACCAACATACATTCCTAAAACATACACAGTAACATATAAAGCATAATCACTTAAGAAGGAATTTGGATGGTGCAGTAAAGGCGTTAGGTTCAAAATGGATTGACTAGAACTCTAACTTCATGTAAAATGAGATCATTCTTGTTTTGCTAGTGGTAACGTTGTATCTCATATGGATGCTATAAGTGGATATTATATAACACACTCATACTCATATATCACGCCTGCATTCCCAAATGTAGGCAGAGCATACAAAACGCTACGTAGACAAAACCATGAACGATTCAGGTTTCGCGGCCGTTTGTAGCATTTTTTTTTAAGTTTCAAGTTAAAGAGGTATAATAGTGAAAGTTTGGTAGTATGTCGCCTAAAATATACCTTGATCTATTTCCTTAGTCGCCTCTTATGACATCCACGGAACAAATACTAAATGTACCAATGCTCGACGACTTAATGCCCAGTAGATGACACCCACCTGTCACCTATTTTACTATGACATAAGGTTGCAAGTGCCATGTATTAGGTCAGTGTCAAACACAGGGAGTTAGGTTTAATTCTAAATCATAATAATGTACCCGTGTGGTGCCGGGTTAGAATAGCACCTCCCCCTTTCTTCCCGTGGGTGTCGTAAGAGTCGACTCTGGGAAAGGGCGTGGCACTGGATTTTCGGATTCATGTGCTCTGCCTACCCCTCTTGGGAATACAGGCGTGAGAATATGTATGTATGTATGTATGTCATAATAATGTATAATTAAATGCGAAGCATGAAATTGTTGTGCTTTTGTCTACGTAACGTTCCGTGTGCTCTGCCAACCCTATTTGGAAGCATAGGCGTGTTCGTATGTAGGTACTTTGTTGGTGAAATGAAAAACCATCGGGATATGTCTTTAGAAGTGGATCTTGTGGGCGGCGGGCCGTTGTAGGCCGCGGGCGGCAGGTGAAGGCGACCACGGCCTAACACATTTTTTTTCATAATTTTCACGGGCAAACCGGGGTGGAAATATGGTCAATGCTTTTAAGAAAAGCATTAACATTAAAATGGCACCAATAACAATAAAATGCAGTATCGTTACATATTTCTGAATAATTTGCACTTGTTAGTCTATAGTCAATGCCAATTTCTATGACAAGGTTTTTTCTAGTGGAGAGTAATCCGTGCATCGCTTTTTTCAGCTAAAGTAATGCGCGAATTTACTCTTAAAAAATCTTGCCATTTAACTTGCCGATGATAAAAAAACGACTTACCTTTAGGTCAAACATGGAAAACAAAAATCCAAATACTTTTACTGAATTGAAGATTTCACGACACTACCACTTACGCTGACCAGAGATTCCGAATGCATATAATATACAATTATGTAAAATTATCCAACACACGCAATCTTAATATAGCTTACCATTGTTCAGGGCATGCCAATCCAAAGCAATCATCGGAGAGACAATGACACGATAACGGGTGATAACAAAAAAATGAGAATACATTTGGGCAGCTCTAAAAAGAATACTGTCTACATTAAAAAAAAAGTTTGTTCTATAAGACGTTGCTGTCTCTTCTATGAATCATATAACGTGCAATATTTTTTTTTAAATCCGTTTTGTTTGCCGAAAATGGCGTCAAAACAAGAAGCTTTGAGACTACGCGTTGTAAACTTTTATAATTCTAACATTTATCTCGGTAAAAAGTTCACAGTGGACCATTTTTATCGAGGAAAACGTGCCAATTTCTACCATTTATAGAATTTTAGCATCCTTGACAGTAGCTCGAAAAGGTAGCAGCGGTCGACCAGCGAAGATTATGACCAAGAGGGCGTTGAAGTTACCCCACAAAAATTTTAACGATAACGATGCCATAAGCCAAAGAGATGCCGCAAAAAAATTCAATTGTACTCAACCGTACATTTGTAAATCGTTAAAAACGATCAGCCTGAAATGCAGAAAGAAGGTGAGGGCACCAGGATACACAGACGAGCAAATATCGACGGTTATGTCGCAATGTCGTTGGATGACGCGAAATTACAACGGGAAATCGTTTATTTTAGACGATGAAAGTTATTTTCCTTTGAGTAAAACCCATATTCCTGGAAATGACCGGTACTATACCAGCGATGTTTCTACCACACCAGAGCACATAAAGCATAAGTACAAGCACAAATTTGAGCAAAAAATTATGCTGTATGTATCCATTTTTGAAAGGGGTATATCAAAACTGTGGTTCGAACCAAGCTGTGTGGCGGTCAATCAAAAAGTGTACTTAAACGAGTGTCTGAAAAAAATACTGGTGCCTTTTATTCGTAAATATCATGCAAATGAAGAATATGTTTTTTGGCCTGACAAAGCATCTTCGCACTATGCAAAAAAACGCTACAATTCCTAGAGGCAAATAACATCCCATTTGTACCAAAAACGCGTAACCCAACAAATCTTCCGCAATGTCGTCCGATAGAAGATTTCTTCGGTAATTTGAGCAGTTTGGTGTATAAAAACAATTGGGGAGCAGAGAACTGTGCCCAATTAATAAAAAGAATAAGGACATTTGTGCGGAAGATGAACAAAGACGCTGTCCAGCGGTCTTGTACTAACATATCGTCTAGGCTCCGACGTACAGCTGACCACGGACCCTATGCCAATGTCCATTAACGTTATTGTACACTTATACTTGTAAATATTCTACAATTATAACTATTTTTTAAAAACATCGCAAAAGTTTCTTTTAAATACCTTAAAAACATATTCTCATTTTTTTGTTATCACCCGTTAATGGAATAATGGAGTTTAATTAACACTACGCAATATTTATATTAATCTATGCGGGCAACAAATATAATATACTTACTAAATGTAACATAATATACAGGGTGGCCAGAAATTGATCGTGAATAATGAATATTAACCAGCGTTCGGGTGTACGCGTCTGAAAACCTTTGAAAATATTTCCTGAAAAAAATATTTATTGAGCTTGTGAGATACAAATGTTTCATCACTTTTCAGGTCATTGCGCCCTGTGTTTTACTTACCTTACGTCACGTACGCAAGTCCCGTTAGTCGGCGCGTACGCGTCTGCAATCGTTCGACATTGTGATGCTACGCGGTTGACTAAGAGCCGGAGTATAAAGACTGGACAATATTTTCAGATTTTCGTATTTTTTTTATATGGCTATTCCGAGAAAAAACTTTACAGGGGTTTTCAGACGCGTATACCCGACCACTGGTTTAAAATATTTGTGGTAAATTTCCAGCCACATTGTATGTTAATAAATAGAGAACGACAATCTTAAAAGTAATAATATCAACTTATTAGGCTGACCGCTTGATTCGCGTATGGCCTTGTTATGAAGGGAGTGCAGGATGATGCTACCGGTTGGGTGAGAGGGGTACAAATGAGAAATAACTGAGAAATTACTGAAACAAGTACACATCACATACATGAAGTGGTTTTAAGATGCAACAAAGTACATGCATAGTTCACGAAAATCGAGCGTTCCTCGAGCATTATTTTAAATGAAGTGTTTCAGCACGTTTTGGATCGATAGACGAAGGAGTTCCATAAAAGAATAGCGAATAGAATGTGTTCCATACTGTTTAACTTTACTTAAAATGTGTGGACTTAATAACAGCCAAAAATGTGATATCGTTTTTTAATCAGTTAATAAAAAAAGTTTCAAATTTGCAGAGTTTCATGGTCACCCTCATTGCTACTTACGTTAAACTGTTGTCATAGACCCGGACCTTACTAATAGCCCTAACAGACGACCAAATTTGGTTTGGTCCGAACCACGAACTTGGTTGGCTCCAAACCAAATTCGGACGTGTGTTCAGCGGTTGGCCGAACATATCTGTTCGGAGATTTGGTTTGGAGCCAACCGAGTTCGTGGTTCGGACCAAACCAAATTTGGTCGTCTGTTAGGGCTTTTAGATTACACATTAAATCTCTTTGTACTAGCTGGTAAGAACAGTAAGACAAGACAAATTCAAAAGTCATAATATTACGCTAAGATTATCATTAAAGTTCATTTTCATTTCTTTTCTTCCAGTGTTAGTGTAATGAAATTCTACATTGGAAACCAACATTTTCACTTATGTTTCAACCTGTATACGTGCATAGTAATCGCCCTAGTTCTGACGCCGTGCAGGACAAAGCAGGGCTGTGTTCAGGGATGCATAACTAAATACTGAAGCTGTACATTCTCAACCAATTAATTCTAAGACATAACACCGAAATCACACTTATAGCCCTCCCCTCCACCATGTTTAATATTACTGAACAAAACGGACTGCAATAAAGAGGGCAGAATTCACCGATGGAGACAACATTTAACTTTGGTGTGGGAACCGAAAATCAATTTCTTTCATTTAAATTACCCTTGGAATTTCCGAGCATCTTTCCATTATTTTGGAAACTCTGCCCGTGTGTACTGATTGTATCTACCGAAAATATTTTTACTTTAGTGCCGTGATTAACACAGTCAGTGGCATATTTTGTTTACCAAAGGCTTTTTGTCAGTATCGTTTTTTTTTGCTAAAACTTACTTTCACAGTATCATTTTTCGAAATTCGAATCAACACACAAACATACATAGCTTTAGGTTGCGTTAGGCTTACTTCGGCCCGAAGGGCCAAAAGCTTGCAGGAATAGTAACTCCGGGTGAGCTGAGCTACGTGGATGATCTTTCACTAGCATTCCGTTGTGTTCAATAATAAGAATACCAGAGCCATTCTCGTTTTTGATGAGCATTAGTTTAATTCAAATCTCAATAATTTACTAGCCAACATCAATATGTTAGTATTTTATCATCAGGGGTCGGATTTTTCATCGCATGATCCGAGACAAGAAAACTATGGAGTCGATATTAAAATTAAACTTTTAATTCATATTCATACTCATACTCACTAATTTTCTTAGTCCCGTAAAACTTTGCCCCTTGTGCAGGTTAACAGATTAAAAATGTTAATCGAAAATTAATCTTCCTGAATAAAATTAAAATATGGAAAAATTTGCCATTATTTACTTATTTTACAATTGTAATTTTGAAATGGACAATGCACATGCCATACCTTGTCAAAATTTTGAGGCACTCATTCCTGTATCTACAAGCTTTATGGATATTGGAAACTAGATGCACAAAATAAAAGTAATGTTTTATTTGACTTTATTTTTATTTACAATGTAATTTATTTCTACTCATAACGATTTGTTATATTTACAATTTAATTTCATTCTTAAGTAAATGAATGAGTATGAGTATGGTTTAAATAATAATTTAATTTTAATATCGACTCCATAGTTTTCTTGCCTCGGATCATGCGATGAAAAATCCGACCCCTGTTTATCATTGTAAAAAAGATGGTAACGCAGTGGTAAACGCACTATTTTATGGATATACACTAACTAAGACCTCGTCTGCACTATACAGTTTGGCTGGCAGATATCACTTTTCAAATACAGTATGTATCAGAACGAAAGGCCAAGCTGAAGCCGGGTTGATGGTAAAGGGGAGTATGTTCAAACAAAATACTTACTAATAACTTTTATTTGCTTTTTTAACTTTGCTTAATCTCAACATAACTTTAAGTACTCGCTTATTTGCAGTCGGTTAAAAACTCCTGTAACAGCCTGTAGAAACAGTAAGACGTCAGTATAAACGTAAACAAACTAATTAAAACCAATCTACATCATATCAGATCACTGCAATTTCAATTATGACTTGATACTGGTAGCCTAATCATACGAAACACTAAACACTTCTTGAAATTTTGAGGACTTCTTGTTATTATTTCATTATTATTTACAACCATTTTACAACAAGGATTTTGCATATCATTTACAGTTCACTTTGGCATAATTATGACATTTCATTAGATTGGTCATCATGTTATTTTTATTTTGAAAGAGGTCAGGTTAAATCAATTAGTTAGACTTTTTCCTTTAAATTTAAACTTCAAGCATAGAGGACAGGCTCTGTCCTCTATGACTTCAAGTCAGTGTTTGACATTCGTGTGCCAAAAAAATCTAATAAATAGAAATTTAAATTAAAAATTACTGACAATGCCTTTAAATTTTTCTGCGGAGAAACTGGTGGATATGATCCTTCTTTACGGAGAGTGTAAGGGAAACGGGAATGCCGCTCTTCGTCTGTACGCGGAGAGGTTTCCCGCACGAAGGCAACCCAACCACCCAACCATGGCCGTGTTATCGTCAATACACTTATCCGACTGGGAAATAACAATCCGCCGGTGCAGTTCAACCGAGGAAGGACTCAATAGTTACACGTGAGAGAGGAAGAACGTGTAGGTACTACGCCATTTTCACAACCAACCGGGATCTAGTACGAGACGTGCAGGGCGCATTTTAGGCACGAGTCACTCCTCCGTCCATCGAATCGAATCTTCGTCGTCGCTTGCTGTGTGATGTTTACGTGCCGGCGGCCGGCACATTGAACTGCGTCGCATTTAATACGTGAGTGTGCACTCAATTTTGGCGGAAATTTGTGACATTTACGTCATTTTATAACACTGTAAATAAATAATACAGGAGGTAGTAAAATAATCGTTTATTTTATTTATTTTTTCACTTCCCTTAAAAGATGCTAGATTTGTAAAAGCCCGGCACCACAATCATATTTATGGTCTAAACATTAATAGGTTTCTTACTTGGCCTTTCGTTCTGATACATACTGTATATCAGCCATTATTTTTGCGACATATCTCTGCATTTTTTTTGTACAATAAAGAGTTTTCTACTTTACTTTCCGGGACATCCTAGGACCACTTAGTATGTATAAATTCTTTACTCATGTGGAGAATTTTAACAACGCAACGCCTCTACCGGTCACTCTTGGAAGTTCAATTCAATATACAAATCGTTTACACCGCTAGAGAGTACAGTAACTTTAAGCTCATGGTACTGTACAGAAAAAGGAAGCATCCAAGTATTAAAAGTATCAAAAACAAATGGTCACCAAAAAGCCGAACGTCCCAACTTACGCACAACAACACAAGTGGCAGTGTGAACGCGGTATCAGTCTCTCAGTACCGTACTAGATGAAGCATTAACCCTTTGCCATGGCTTCTCGTCACGATCCTCCAGCTCAGGAACCTCATATCCTATGTAGGGGCGGCTCTGGAAAAATGCATGACGGTATAAAGCTAAGCGTGTCACACAAACAGATACGATAAGATGTATCTGGACGGATATCTGTCAATATCGCTCCCTATACAATTCTGTAAGCTAATAAACACCGCAGATAACTTATATTTCACAGTCAAGTATCTGCATCGACATATGGAAAGATGGCATTTACATTTACACGCAGATAAAATATTATCGTATCTGCTTAGTCTGTGACACGCTTTAGATGAAGATGACATGAGCAATGACGTTTAAAACGTCACTTCAGGGGGTCCAGTCGGGAACGCTCGGCCGACGTCGTTTGCTTTGCATTGCGCGCCTTTTGTGAATGTTAAGTGTCACCACACATGGGTCACTGGCCACAGCCACAAACGCCACGGGAACCTAGACGCAGCTACAAAAGTAGTTGAAGCGCGACAGCCACTTGTTTAATTCAGACAGCCGTTTAGTGGCCGGTGCAGGCCACAAGAAGCGAGCAGCGGCGAAGCAAAAACCTGACGTATGTTTATCTAAGGATAAACCTACCATTACTTAGTAATATTTGCACTCAATAATATTAATAGCTTATCTTCGACTCACGAAAATCTTTGATTTAAAACAGTTTTAGTTGTTTTTCTGTCAATAAAACAATAAAACCATCGAGATTAATGCAGTGGCATTGATAAATAGAAGCTTTATCATTTATTTGTATTTGTGACAGAAGCAATGCACAAGGCACGGTAAAGAATAAAACATACAACCATACATACACACATCATACCTGTATTTCCAAATGGGAAAGGCAGAGCAAGCGAAACGCTACATTGGCAAAACCAAGACAATTTCACTTTTAATAGACATTTCGGGCAAGCATATTTTCAGGTTTCAAGTTAAAAGTTACAATAGTGGCACTGGATTTTTGAATTCATGTGCTCTGCCTACCCCTCTTGGGAACACAGGCGTGAAAATATGTATGTATGTATATATGCTAGCATGTCGCCTAAAATATATTTTGACATATTTCTTTAGCCGCCTCTTGCGACATCCACTGACGAAATGCGGAGGTGTTATTCTAAACCCGACAACACACGCGGTTCTTCGAGGAATCCCGTGACAGTCGTCATTGACGCGTCATTTTCCGACGTTTCCGTTCGTCATTAGTCATGACGCGTCATGACACGGATCATCATCATGCTAAAGAATCCTGTGTGAATCCCGAATACCAAGTCAATAGCTGAAAGCACTATTATTTCCCCAATGACTCTGTGTGCTTACTCTTAAGTAATCCACAGTTTTCATTATGAAAAATAAGGATAACCCACGTCTTAGAGTTTCATGTTTTGGACTAGTCCGTAGCCTTTCATCACTGCGGACTAGCCAATGATCAATTTTCTTAAGTGAATTATTAGGTCCTTACCTATGAAATTGGTGATTTTTCTTTCGTGATTCTAACCATCGCAACTTCCATAACATAAAAGATATATTACGTACTTATTATTACAAAAGATTTTGCCTTCGTCGTGCAAATTTTGATTGCCATAAATCCAAAGAATTACAAAAAAATATTTTAAAATCAAGTTTTTTATGCTTCCGGAATCATGTATGTAATTGGTTGCAACAATTAATGGGTTCATTTTTTTTAATTAAAATTGATTCTCGTAGTTAGTTTATAAGTGTCTTTAAAAACGGACATAAGTTTTATAACGGTAAAAACGCAAATGTCATGAAAATCTTCATACAAAACGCCAATTTCATAGGTAAGGACCCAATATAAACAAACGTATACAAGCACATCTGTGTTCTCAAATGGGAAACGTGACAGACAAAACCTTGACTATTTCACGCTACGCAGCCACTTGTATCATAATTTTAGGTTTAAAAACAGATGGAAGATGTATAATAATGACAGGTTGCTAGCATGTCGTCTACATACACCTAAACCTGTTTCTTTAGTTGCCTCTTACGAAATCCACAGAGGAAATGGAATCGTGTTATTCTATCCCGACAACACAAATTACAAATAACACATTAAATCACAGTTTTACATACATTTCTGTCGGCCCGGCCCATTTTGTGACAAAAGGTGTTTGTGCCGCGTTTGCTTGTTGACTGTCTTATCTGGGTCTTGACCTTCCTTCCTAAAATCTGATTAGGTACACGTTTTAGATAACGAAGAAATCGATACTAGTTACTTAGAATTACTAAGTATGTAAATATGGGTAGGAATTGCGACTGTAAAATTGATTTTTTATTGTTCTTCCAAGTTTTATGCTTCCAACCAAACACGTATGTATACCTATTTAATTACTTCATTTGCTTTTGAGTATGTCCTCGGTAAATAAGCCTAATTTTTTTTGTTTCACAAAGCGGTGGCTGAATGGCCATTTGTCCTTTGTCCGCGCCACCAGCCGTGAAAAAGTAGACAGCTGTCAAATATCTGCGGAAGGTTGGCGGGAAGTTAGAGGTTATGAATTTATCCACATGGGTCTTATTTTTGTAACTTTCTATATTGTTTCGCAGGAGTATTTAAAAAATCGTTTGATACGCGGAAACGTTATTTGCAATCGCTCGTAGTACACCGCGACTTGTATTATAACTTATTTTCCTTATTTGTATCAAAAATAGACCGTTTCATGTTTACGTCATGAATGGGAAATAGTCTTAGGCGAAGGCTAGACGTTCAATAAATATTGTGTTCCTTTAAAATGAGAATACTGATAGATCATAATCTATTCATGAATTCAGTGTATTTTCCATCAATATAGCAAGACTAGACGATCAATATCACAATATGAGATAAATATTGAAGGATGACAATATTTATTGAACGTCTAGCCTTCGCCTGAAAGTCTTGAGCATGCCTATTTTTGTCGCACAGCTTTTAAGCAAAAAAATCTTTAAAACTGTAAAACAAAAATGTTTTACTTTTCAGTGTAAAATTCGCGGGCGCTGTAGACTTTTGCTCAAGCCTGCAAGAAGTACCTACCTACCTAGGAAGGCCTAACATTTTATAATTTGTTTTAGTTGTGTAGAATTTCCATAACATATGAAGGAAGCCGCTCGGAACGATATAGTACGTAGGTATTAGGTATGTTATGTAGTGTAGATGGACAATAAATACAATAATTCCTTCAAATATTTTTGTGCAAAAGTGGTACCTACTGATAAGCGGGATTACGATTATCGATACGAAAATATATCCCAATACTATGACAAGCCTATGCAGATAAACTCATTTACAATAAATTACCTCATCAAGAATTTTGTTATCAAATGACGGTCGGATAGCGCGTGTGAACGTAGGTATTTATCTTTTTTTTTCTCTTCGATAATAATACCAGTTCCACATTAAGTATTTTTTTCTCACTATATAGTTTTTTTCATCATAGCTTATTTACCCGTGTGGTGTCGGATTTAGAATAACACCTCTCCATTTCTTCCGTGTATGTCGTAAGAGGCGACTAAGGGTCTCACCAAACCAGTCGACGCCTTTTCGGCAAAATGCGGGTAGAAAAAGCTTTATGTCAAGGCAATAAGGGCGAACAAGACGTGAATTGGCTCGGCCATTCTCGGTCGAACGAGCCGAGCCGATTGACGTCTTGTTCGCCCTTATTGCGTTGACATAAAGCTTTTTCTACTCGCATTTTGCCGAAAAGGCGTCGACTAATGTGGGGAGACCCTAAGGTATAGGTGTAGGTATGCTTTAGGAGACAGGCTAGCAATCTCGCAATCTGTCATTAACTCACTACCTCTTCCATCTGTTTAAAACCAAAATTTATGCTAGAAGTGGCAGTGAACTGAATTTAGCTTGCATAACTTGCATCTTAGTCCGACCACCTCGTGCGCGACCTTCTCTGGGTATGAGGTGAAAGGGGCGAGGTAGCACGTCATAGCGACGCGAGATGTCCCCCCCCCCCGCTGGTGTCACTAGTACCGCGCCCCCCGCGTTTCATTCCAAGGGAGAATCGCACTCAAAGTTGCCACATAGATTAGATAAACCTTTACAGTAACGCCTATTCCTAAAATTCTGGCAAAGTCGCACATTGACAAATATCGTCAGAGTCGGAACAAAAATGAAGACAACACTTTTGTTCATAAATCGGTTGATATGCGGCTTTTACCCAGACTATTTCACGTTTTGTGGACAGCACAATTTTACGTTCAAACATAGATTAGAAAGTTATAATAATAACTAATTGGTTGTTCTTATCGCCTAACTAAACGGTCTAGTCTAGAGCATATCTTAACCTATTTCTTTTGTCGATATTGTGTTTAGAATAACACTTTTCCTTTTCTTCCGTGGATGTCGTACGAGACGACTAAGCAAAATGCGTTATTTGTGGTATATTTTAGGCGACAGGCTAGCAACCTGTCACTATTATACCTGCCAACTTAAAATTTTTAAAGTATGCTTAAAGTGGCCACGAAGCGTGAAACAGTCATGGCTATGTAGCGTTTCGTGTGTTCTGCAATTCAATTGTATGTATGTGTCCACAAGTGTAATGTATGTATGTATGTATGTAACCGGGAAACACCTCAGTGTTTAAAAACATTTCAATGTTTTCCTTAACCGGAGAATATTATGAGAGGCCATAGGTCGAACCGCTGAGCTACCACGGCTTTATACGCATTTCGCCACTCTCAGCCTTAGGCTGCGTTTCCACCAGAGAGATGTGTGAGGTAGCTAAGCGGCGCGAGGCTGTGTAACAAGGAGGTGACAGAGACTGATGCCTTGATCACACGTACCGAGTAGAGTGGCGAGAGAGTGTTCTCGGCCGAGTACTCGGTTCGTGTGTTCTATGAAAACAATAGTACACACGAACCTACTACCACGTACTATTGTTTTCATAGAACACACGAACCAAGTACTCGGCCGAGAACACTCTCTCGCCACTCTACTCGGTACGTGTAATGAAGGCATGAGTGGTGCGACTGGTGCGACGTCGTGTTGGCCGACGGACGCTAGCTACCTCGCACATCTTAGCCAGACGCCGCCTCGCAACACATTCCTCGCACACATCTTTCCCTTCGTTTGTATGATACACTTTGTCTTTACAAAAACCTCGCTCCTCTGAGCTGTTTCCATCAGAGCTAAGCTAAGCGAGGAAAGGTAAATGAAGCGTTTCTATTGGTTAATGACAAACACATCCCTCGAAACGCATCCTCGCACATTTCTGGTGGAAACGCAGCCTATCCGTGAACTTATTTTTTGTGACATAAACAAACAAAAAAGAACCGGCTGAAACGCTCTGCGGCCTACAGCAAGCTAGAAAGAAAGACATTTATTTACACACATTGACAGAGATAAAAACTGTCGATCTAATCTTAAAAATTAACCTTAAACAAATGATAACTTGCATTCAATAAATCAAGGATAATTCTGTGCCCAAAGACCTACAAAAATACATGTTTTAAAAGCAAGCTAATCCGAGTCGAAAACGTTCACGAAAAATTTTAACTATCGCGCGAAAATGAGAACAAAACAGGAATGGAAAAATTGGGAAAACGTCAAGAGTACCCAGAACCGACGAGCATATATGAAGAGATTGATGAATGGATGAAGCGAAAGAGGTACGTCAGGATCGTAGATAGGACAAAGTTGTATCAGCCTATCGCCGTGGTAAAAAGGTGTACAGGCACTTAGCACAGATATCTGACATAGTAAAGCTTCTTAACTATCTGACACTAATAATTATACAGAGACAGTAGGACGTGTCAGATATTTTTGTACGCTCCAAGACAGATATTTACTAACAACTTTCCTCTTTTCTTTATGTATGTAGGTACCTATGTATTTAGTCAAGTCTATAGGCCAAGTCTAAAGGGTTAGGCCTATGTTCAGGAATGGACGTCCGTCGTATGGCTGAAATTATGAAATGATAATAATGATAGGCCAAGTTGCCTGAAAATATTGCAAATAAACGTTTTTATTTATTTATGCTGGTGACTACACACGTGAAAATTTCCGCAAGTTTGTTTCCCTTGACAACATGGATTAAAGATATACATATATTTATACCTTCTCGGTCTACATACCATGTGGTGATAGCGAATCTCAAAGACACTTGAGCACCCACGCAATACGGATACGTATTCGATTATCATTTACAACAACAGTAAAACAATAAAAAATAAGCGGCAGTAAAAATTAAACATTTCTGCGTGATACCGACGAATAAATTAGCGAAAAACAAATATCGTGACTCAGTGCGTGTTACTATGTTTGCTCAAAAAATGGCACGTGTTTTTTCATACATACATACATACATAACCGTCACGCCTTATTCCCTGCGGGGTAGGCAGAGACAACAGTGTTTTTTCAATTTTATAATTTTCAACGTATGGTGTCGGGTTTCTAAAGTCACCTTTCCATTTCTTCCGTGGATGTCGGAAGAGACGACTAAGAGTGCTTATATAAAGAAAAAGATTTCCGGCTCATAAAAATCTGTGCGAATCGATACCGACCAGTTCATGTATAATATTTATAATAAGTATGTTTATCTACTAATGGCCTCACTTGTAAATTATAAAGAAACAGATTTCAGATTTACCACATTATTTATGCAAGTTGACCCTGCACCTATCGGTACTTTTCTCTAAATCTGTTTCTTTGTGTAAGCACCCTAACATCTGCCTGGAGAGAGATCTCTCTTGGAGTCTTTGGCGCTGCGCAGACGACAGACTTTTGTGCGATCGAGTCTGCGGAGCAATAAAAATTCTAAATGGAAACTGTCTGCGCGCCATTCAGAGATTTTATTGCTCCGCAGACTCGATCGCTCAAAAGCCTGTCGTCTGCGCAGCGCCTTTACCCATAGGCCTTTTTGGCACAAGTACGAGCGCGGGATAGCCTGTTTCGCGACCCCCCGCGAACAAGGCGCTCGCGCAGCCGGTATTGTTGAGCCACTTGCCACTTCGCAATTTAGACGTGTAATCAACGACCGATGAGACCGACTAAATGTTAGCTATTGGATTAGTATTACACGACCAAGTTACAAACATTGGTAAGTGGCTCAACAATCCCGGTTCGCGACTGTACATTGCTTATTAGGTACATTGCTATCCACGCGTTTTGTTTTTCATCTCTCAAGCCACAGTACAGGTGTAGGGTGACCGCACCAGTAATGGACATAGAACCAGTAATGGACAATGACTCTTATTTACTACCCACTAAGGAAAAGTCATTTGTTTTACAACAATCAATTCACAACTCTATGGTCTTTAAATTATGAATGAAGTGTCCATCACTGGTGCTTGTCAACTTAAACCGTCCATAACTGGTGCCGTCACCCTAATTAGACCACAGTTCTTCTGTGTATACAGAGTGGCCGGAAATTGACTGTAAGGCGCTGCGCAGACGACAGACTTTTGAGCGATCGAGTCTGCGCAGCAATAAAATCTCTGAATGGCGCGCAGACAGTTTCCATTCAGAATTTTTATTGCTCCGCAGACTCGATCGCACAAAAGTCTGTCGTCTGCGCAGCGCCTAAATATTTTAACCAGGCGGGTATGCGAGACTGAAAACTACTGTAAAGTGCTTTCTTTTTTTGCGGAATTTTCATGTCAAAAATGAACAAAATTACGAAAAAATTCCCGTTCTTTGTACCCCGGTCTTTATCAAAATATGCTAGAAATGGCAAGACGTGAATGGTCAGTGGTTTTGTTTAAGTTGCGTTTCGTGTGATCTGCCAATCTCATACTATACATACTACATTTATTACAATCATAACATTTGTAAATGGTGAAAATTTCTATTCGTTATTACTTAAATTGCTGCTCCTCTCTACTGCTCAAAGGTTGGCTGGTAG
Source organism: Adoxophyes honmai (assembly GCA_005406045.1). NCBI lineage: Eukaryota > Metazoa > Arthropoda > Insecta > Lepidoptera > Tortricidae > Adoxophyes > Adoxophyes honmai. The sequence continues at coordinate 63,373 of BHDV01064227.1, forward strand.
AGATCCCTTTTGGGATAAGTCCGCTTTTGTACATTGTTCTTTTTTTTAAACCTGTCTGTACCCTTTTTATTTTATTTTGTACAATAAAGTGTTTTTTACTTATTTTTTACTTATTTGGGAACACGTACAGCTGTGACAATTAAGTATAGGTATAGTTTTGTTTTGGCATATCTAACCATTGTGTTCGTATACCTAGCCTAAGTTTACGATTCACTGGTCGCATTGTCCTGAAAAGCGATGAAGCATTTGTCTCTCAAAAGCTCAGTAATTAAATTTTTGTAGAAATATTTTGCAGGGGATTTTTGACGCGTATACCCGGTACACTGGTTAAAATATGTAGTCAATTTCCGGCCAAAATGTGGATAGAATAAGAATTTGACAGTCATTTCCTTTGATTCTTGGACCTTCCTTTAAACCTAGCGAACACTTGTACTCTTATAATCCATTAATCTAACACAATTTGGTGTTGAGATAGCAGAACTTAAATTTACAACTGTCATAAATGTTTTATTGGATGCTCTATGTTCGAGGAAGTTTCATTGTCGGTTCATTATGATTTAATACCTATTTCATTTAGCGAATAGATAAGAAAAGTCAATATACGAGAGCAGTTTATGAAATGAGCGCGAATGGCGAATTTATTAAACGAGTATTTTTATGATGAGTTGTACAATACAAACGTCAAAAAAAAATCCAAAAATTATGTAGTTAATTCAAAGTTAGACATTATACGTTATTGCGCCGATACGACTCTAATCACTTAACAATATATCGCTAGTCGCTACGACTTTAGCGAAAGTCGTCACTACTAGCGATAAAGTTGCTAAATTGGCAACACAAACACTAACTCGGGTTACCAGTAGCGTAGCGACCGGCACGCTGCGTGTCTCGTGATTAGGGACAGCGCCAACGACAGAATTTTTGTTCAATCGAGTCGGCGGGGCACAAAAAGTCTGCGTGGATTGTATGCATTGTGCGCCAGACTTTTTGCACGTCGTGTGCGTTACTGCATATAATTCCATAGGTTCTATTTTCACAGACTAAAAAGTCCGTCGCGGATAGTCTGTCGTCTGCGCAGGGCCTTTTACCTAGTTGGTGACTAGTCGCTAAGTATGCGGACTTCAATGTGAATGTATGGGCGGTGACGCTCAAACATCTTTTTAGGCTGGGTTCACTGCTGTCCGGGAGACCCGTACGGGCTGTTGCTACGGCCCTGAGCGGTAGCATAAATGAGGAACTAGAGCAGCGGTTCTTAACCTTTTTGCCTGGCGATCCAAAATTCAAAAATATTGGAAACTCGCGACCCAATCAAAAATTAAAAACAAATTAAATGCAGTGATTGCGGTTTGTATTTCAAAAAGTTCCGCGGGTCCTGCGACCCATCTCGATATGGCCCGCGACCCAAATTTGGGTCGCGACCCGAGGTTAAGAAACGATGAACTAGAGCATCGTTTCACAGCGATGCGGATCGGGTCCCGCGCGCACTAATTCGGGTCGCTGTGAAACGATGCTCTAGTTCCTCATTTGTGCTCCCGCACCGGGCGCCCGTAGCAACAGCGGAGCCCGTGCGGGTCATTCCGGCAGCTGTGAACCCAGCCTTACTAATTTCAGTTTACAACTAAGTCTTAGTTATGTTTATGTAACTCCATGTGAGGAATGCCATAATAAACTGTATTTTAAACAAGATAAGATTAAGTTGAGTATGTATGTACGCTAGGTGGTAGAAATCTTACTACTGTGCGGTTTCTCAGTTTGCTAAGATATTTGATAAGATAGCTGTATCTGCACATACTCGTTGAGAGTATATCTGCTAAATGGAATGAGGTCATGTAATATTGTATGTTTTGTTTATTCAATTGTAAGTAAGTAAACTATCTCTATCTGTGTACTTTTATCATCTGTTTTGAACCAAAAATTATGCTCAAAGTGGCTGAGACATGTGAATTCGTGAATTTGTCTATGTAACGTTTAGTGTGCTCTGCCTACATAGGTGTGATTGCTTGTACGTGTACTTATCTATCTAGAAAATGTAAACTCTATTAAGTAACTTAGTAAAGTTGTAGGAACATCATATATTTTTTTTCAAGTATAAATTGCATCCCACTTCTGAGTTTTTTTTTTCTTTTTATACCATGTGGGAGGTACACAAGCAAATGGGCCATCTCATGGTAAATAATGTACTATCAAACCAACTGATTCCTGACCCACCGCAGAACGTTGTCACAATAAACGTCATAAACATTTCCTTTGTCAGCTGACTTTCAATTGCAGTTGGAAAAACAATTTACCTACACCTGTGGTGTTTTTTTTAAACTATCCAACAAACACAGCATTAAGGTACATTACGGAGCATTTGACAGCTTGTGGCAGTGCTCATCGTGTTAATCGTGATATAACAAAAAGTAACACTGCTGTTTAGTTTTTAGAAGAACTAGGAACAACAGAATGTTGAGTTTAATTACATAAAATATGTTTTGTCTATACTATTCTCCAGAAGTATGAATAAGTGTCATTGCTTCGAGGCTTGTATGTAAGTTAAAAAATAAATATAAAAAGCCGACCGGTAATTCCAAAATGTTCAATTCTGTAGGCAAATCTGGCAAATTAATCCTGCATGAATTGTAAACATTTAAAAATCAAAAACTTTTTTTTAATCTAAAGGATAGTTATTTTTTTTTTGTCTATCAGCACTTCAGAATAATGCATTGTAAGAAACTTGAAGCATATTAGCATAACTGCTCCAAGAAATTAGAAAGTTCACATACCTTTCCTCCAGACTGTAATAACATTTTTTTTAATGTTTATAATTACACTTATGACAATGACAAATAGTTGTTTTAAAAAAATACTGATTAGTGGCATAGATTTTTTTAATATTCCAGCCACAAATTGTATAATAATATTTAGTGTTCAATAGGAAAATTAAACTAAAAAGTGTCTAGCAGGAAAATAGTTTATTATTTAAATAAATACCTTAGATCTCCTCTGCTTCAATTCATCCACATCGTCGCCTTTTGTGCCTTTCATTTTTAAATACACTGCACTAAAATTCAAGTTGTTGTTTTAATGACTTTTTAATTCTAATTTTAAACGTAAAATTAATTTCGCGGTTTCGCGCATTCAGTTTGCTAGCGCCGCAACGATCATCGCGTTTGACTGCGCTTGCCGCAATTATTTCTCGCGGTAATAAAAACTTCCTAATCTTTGATTGTTATCATCGAAAGTTAATTGGATTCGAGCTTGACTTTCGGTCGGCCTACTTGACATTGAAGTGACACCTGCCTGACAGTGCAGTGACAGGCCACTGACATTTGTTATCACCGCTGTAATGTTACCAGCCACTATTATGATCTCCTTGTGCCATTCCCCGTTTAAACGTAAAAGCGTGTGTCATCTTTTTTTTTACGCATGGTCAGAGCGCGACAATATTTTTTTTACATCGGGGATAAAACTAAGCGTTATTCTGTAGTCGATTATTAGGTTTTTAACTGTTACTGAATGGACAATAATTTTAAATCCCGTAGAGAGTCGCCTATTGGTCGTTGGTAAATCAACGAGATTGCTCAAAATAATCAAAACCAGTTGATTCAATTCAATGAAAGCATAACTGTTTTGTTTGTCTATTGTTTTGAGATACCTTAAAACTAAAAAAATAAACTTTTCAAGAGTACTGGTGATGGAATCAAATGCTCGGAAGGTAAAAAATGAAACGTTAAAGTACTCAATGTTTTTTTTATTATAATGCTCACAATCTAAATAGGTACAGTGTATAGTATTAACTACTGAATAAATTAAACATTGGTAATCTCTATAAAATGTTTTCAATGTACATTTTTATTTTTAACCAAAAATGTATAAAAAACAACGAGCGGTTAAAAAAGCTTTACTTAGGTAAATGCCAAGTTTTGTGAAATGTGTTCTAGAATATATTTTTTTAATGACAGTTCAATTAAAAACCTGAACTCATGTAAGAATTGTGGCAAAGACGTATTAAGTTATAAATACAATTATAATTAAAGTAAAATGCCGCAAGTCTTTTGGTCTATATTATAAATACATTTACACGCTCGAATGTGTACGATGTCATTGTAGTATACATTTTGCATTAAAACTCAGAAAACAAAATTATTTTTACCTACTTATCATCACATCACAAAACTCATGCGCGTGTACACACAATATGTGATAGATTTTAGAACAAACACGCGGTTTATTATTCTTCAACTCTTATAATATTATTACTTGCTTAAAGTGTAACTAATAGTAAATAATCATAGTTATGTTATTAGCAAATTTATACACTTTATGTACACATATACATTACAACGCTAACAGATCTCGATAAATGTAAAAATATGGTAAATTAAAATATTATGATGATACAATTTACTATATCTAATAAACTAGTGGTAAACATCACATAAAAGCGGTTTATTAAAATAATTTCAACTGAACATTTCAAAACTTTTCTATAAAAAACCAGACAACAATCAAGATCAACAGAGCAAAGGCACATTTAGATTGGGGAAGTTTCATGAAGCAAGTTTAATAATTTGTAATATTTATTTTAGTTATTAATATTATTGCATATAGCTAACAAAAAACTTCCCGAATCTTAACGTTGTTTAATCAATCACCACAGAAGTAAAAAGTCAGTTATTTTCAATCTTGCACTTCCCCTGCAACGCCACTCCATAATCTAGGATGTTAGTTGAGAATCTATCACTAATTCTTGTTATTATTTCCTGTGTTTTCCAAGTAAATAGTTCATAAATTTTGGCCTGACTGAAACCCAGCGTTAATAAATATATGGATGTTCGCCATCCTACAATTATTTTCAGGACAGCAAATTCAGTACTGATGAATACTAAAGTTGCCAGTAAAAAAAGTCCCAATTAGATTTACAGTCAGGCAACACTAAATCGCGGGCCCCTTGGGCATTAGGTGAGGCGACACTAGGGCGAGGGCGGCAGACTGTCGTCACTCTCGAGGTACGTTACGTAGTTGTCTTCTCCGTTTGGGGGACGAGGCGGAGGCAGCGATGGCACGTCATAACCATGCATCTGCAGACAAAAAATAAAAATATTAGATCGCTTTAGGTATTAAAGGAGAAACAAAAAAGTATTTCTTTGCAAGCAATAAGTATTTCTTTCCTCGCGAGTAAAACATTTTTCATTTTAAAGAAAAACGGGCAATAGTGATTTATTAAAACTTAAAAATAGTACAGAGTTTAGTTACGCTGCTGTAAATTAAAATGTGTAGACATGAATAAACAAGGCCATGTTCTCATCAAATAAATTGTATTAATTAGTACATAAAGTACGGGATTCTAAGAGGATACCATGAAGAAGTTGCATGATTTCTATAATACACTAGCTTTTGCCCGCGGCTCCGCTCGCGTTAATTTCGGGGTAGCACAGAACAGATAGTCCATCCCATATACCAATTTATAGCTTTCTACATAGAAAATTGCGGTATTCTCCACAAACTTCCACCTCTCACTTTAGTGAAATGGGGAGTTTTGAAGAGACAAAAAGTAGCCTATGTCACTTTCCATTCCTTCAACTCTCTCCACCCAAAAATCACGTCACTACGTCGCTTCGTTTAGCCGTGAAAGACTGATAAACAAACAAACAAACACACTTTCCCATCTATAATATTAGTATGGGTTTTAATTTATATCCCGTGTGGCGCCGGGTTAGAATAGCACCTCCCCCTTTCTTCCCGTGGGTGTCGTAAGAGTCGGCTCTGGGAAAGGGTTAGTGTATTGTGGGATTTGTGGGCGATGGGCTAGCAACCTGTCACTGCAGTATCACGTTTGATCATCTGGTTGCTCTGAAATCGCTAAACGTGGCACTGGATTTTTGAATTCATGTGCTCTACCTACCCCTCTCGGGAATACAGGCGGAGGATATGTATGTATGTGTATTTTAATTTTGCGCGCTATTCGAGGGCGTTTTAGTAAATAGTAAAAAGACAATTAATCTTCTTTGACGAATCAAAGCTGAAGAGTTTGTTTGTTTGTTTGTTTGAACGCGCTAATCTCAGGAACTATCGGTTCGAACTGAAAAATTATTTGTGTGTTGGTTAGACCATTTATTGAGGAAGGCTTTAGGCTATATAACATCACGCAGCGACTAATAGGAGCGAAGAAATATTGGAAAATGTGGAAAAAACGGGGGGGAATAGCATGGGAATAGTCACTCATCCACGCGGACGGAGTCGCGGGCACAGCTAGTTATTCATAAACCAACAATGTATCAAAACATCTAAACATCCAAATAGGTTTTATGTGGCCAAGTGGCTAGCTGGCTGGTGATAATATGCCGTAAATAATGTCACAATTTGTCAGTTCAGTATAAATTTTGACAGCCGCGTATCTTAGGGAATAAGGGTTAATTTATTAACGAAATGTAAGTAACTTTCGCCCTAACGACATTAGTGCTGAATAATATAAAGTACCTATTTTGCTCGCAAAAAAGCGGGAGACGTATGAAAATCAGCGGCGCTTCCGTCGTTCTTGAGCTAAAGAGAGAAGGTTTTAATAAAAACGCGTAAGATGTATGAAATATTGCGGCGCTTACTGTTTTTTGGAGTTGAAAAATTTGTATGGGAGAACGATTTTTTAGTTTTTTAGTATGTTACACTAATTTTTTCCACACTTTCTCATCTTACAAACCTTCTCTGAACTTCAACGAACATTTCAAAAAAAGAATTGGTCAAATCGGTTCCTGCATTCTGGAGGTATTTCGTCAGGAAGGAAAACACGACTTATTTTTATATAGTAGATTATCTCATTTTGTCAACCAAATTACTACACAGCCTTGTTCTTTTACAGTTAAGAGATTCTAAACATTACTGAATTAACCATATCCACATAGACACAGAAAACTATGAATGACTCTTAATAGAGTCCCTGGCAATTTAAATGGCAAGTTTTTTGTAGAAGGGGTTGTTTTTACCTCCTTTTACCCCCACCGTAAAAAATCTTGCTGTTTAACTTGCCAGCAACCGTGCAGCGGCAGTACCATTAAGGAAAACTATTCACCTGATTAACAAGCTGTTGGAACGCCGCACTGTGGTGCGGCGCGCGGTCTAAATCCGCGTGGAGTGCGAAATCCGAAAGAGCTTTCCACGGGGGCTGGTAAGCGGTGACTTCGAGCGCGAGGCTGCCGGCCGGCTCGTGCCGGACCGGCGAGCCGGCCACCAGGGGCACTCCCATCGACATGTAGCCCATGCGACGGCTTTCCTGCAATTAGGGGTGGTTGATGGACTACGGTTCTTGACTTTTCAAATGCGAAGCGTTAAGTGGGTACATACATACATAAACGTCACGCCCTATTTCTTGCAGGAAAGGTAGAGAGAACAGAGCGCCATTTTCCTATACTGGCATACTTTTCTCGCTTCACACGTTCATCACTCTCGTCATACACGATCGATGGTTTCGGGTACTCTTAATTTGGCCTCTCTTTAGAATTTAGAACATCGCCGATCTGGTCTATGTACGTTCTTCGAGGGCGCCCTCGACCGACTTACCCTTTCGTACTTCCCTTGTAGATTTACTTAAGTGGATATGGATTAAATAAATCATTTGAAAAAAAAATTAGAGAGATTAGAGAGAAGTGTGGTCTGAAAGAGAGTATTGTAACAAGGGTAGAGAAAGGTATGCTGCGTTGGTTTGGGCATGTGGAGAGAATGGATGAAGCAAGGGTATGTAAGCAAATTTACAAGGGAAGTGTGTTGGAGCTGAAAGCTGGAGTTGAAGCTGAAATTAAGAGTACCCGAAACCGTCGAGCTTGTATGACGAGAGTGATGAATGTTAATGAAGCGAAAGAAATATGTCAAAATAGAAGCGAATGGCGCTCTTTTGTCTCTGCCTGCCCCGCAGGGAATAATGCGTGACGGTTATGTATGTTGAAAAAAAAATCAAACGCGCGTAGGAAAGCGTCGTTGGTGTCGAAAAGGTTAAAACCCAAATAATGGAACTAACTGCGTATGTAATACGCTGAAAACTAGCGTAGGTTGGTTGGATAGGTCTTACTAGTTCGCTTCACACAGTCTAACTAAAAAACGTGCATCAAATATTTTATTGTGTTTTAAGTCTAGTAGTTTGCTTAGGGCACAAATGCCAAATATAAAAAAAAAACTATTGGTAAGATTATCACAATATGAATATGACATTAAACAAAATTAAATTGATTTGTGAATGTTTTGTAGCTTATATCTATACAAGATAAATGTATACCAAAGGATAAATTACCACCTTCTCCTGCTGCATCTGCATTTTCAACTGTATAGTTCGTTTCTTATCCTTACAACGCTTGTTTTGGAACCACACCCTGATGACTCGAGGACTGAGCCCCGTCATTTCTACCAACTGCTCTTTCATGAGAGCATCAGGCCGAGGGTTGGCCGCATAACATGTTCTGAAAAATAAATAATGGAAAAGTTATATAACATTTATGCAAAATTGCTAAAGTTTTCAAAGAATTACTTTTCAACTTATACGTCTTATACTTTAACATCTAATAATTTCTTAAAGTAAACAAAACAAACTTAAAAACAAAAACAAACTTTTTGATTAGGGCTTGATTAGTTTTTTCTTACTTTAACAATTTAAGTAAAATTTTACGTGCGATAAATGTAACTTTTATATTATAAATAAAATATGTACTCACCTAAGCGTATGTAGTTGTTTTTCGTTAAGTACGGTGCGAACTCTCGTTGGTTTCCCATCTGCCGCGGCGGTGGTGCGCGCTCTACCGCTCTTGTGGGATCCGGATTCACTGCCTGAATCTGAAATAGTAAAAAACTACAGTTAAAAAAACATGATAAATCTCTGAAATTATAATGCTCATCAATGTCATCATCTATTCTCCCCAAAATGGGGAAAAAAAAAATAAACAGGCAACAATTACCTGTCAAAAAATAGCGGGAAAGTTTGATGATCGGCACAAAACCTTTATCAAAAATCATCACTATAAAACCTCAGTATAAAACTATCAGGCCTAAATTATATTTAATACTAACGAAAACGAACTTGAATTGAAAATTGAAATAATCTTTTTCTAATTACGCAAAGCCATTTTCAAATAGCCGAAGGGTCAACAAAGGGTTGGAGTAATTTTAGTCAGTTTCACGCCTACGATAATCCCGGCCGGTCAGGGGAGCCAAGTCCTTTGTAAATAATTATGTTATTCGTCGACGTGTCTCCGGGATTAGCAATGTGTTTTAGACATTCAAATTATATTGTAGTTCTGTAGATATAGCGATATCTGCCTGTAGTAAATTGAAGGTAAGGTTTATTTTCAATTTTATTACTTTATAGTATTAATAATATTCAATGAAATTAATTTAATCAGAATAATGTTTTACAATGACCAGTAAATTATTAGTAGGCAGTGAATACTTAATGTTTGTTTTTGTATGTAGGTAGCTACTTAATCAAAAGATATCCATCAGTTAGGTATTTTGGAATCTAAAATAGCAAGTATAATGAACTTGCTGAGATTTTCACTGATGTCGTTCAAAATTATTATAAAAACAATAACAATGTCTAGACGAAAGACGAAGTAACACTCATAAAGTATGTATTTCCATAATCTTGATGCTAAATCTAAGATTCAAGCTGATAAAATGTGCATTGATAATTTTTGGTTATCTTTTCAGTTCCCAATTCTATGTAATTTGCTCTTTCTATATTTGTTAATGTTCGACTGAAGAAATCCCTTTAGGAATAATCGAAGAATAGTCTACCTCTACCTTGGACCAAGTATATACGGACTGTGAGGTCCCCATTAAAGGCCGTTCCAAGACCAGTACCATTAGCAGAGATGCGCGTGTCTCTTTCTAATTGAGTGACAATGAGATTTTTGCAATATGGGACATTCAATGTCGTAATCTTACATACATCACGCTTAAATTCCCAGATAGGTTGGTTAGAGTATCTTTATGCACATTTAAAAGTTAAATTTGATCATCTACAAGCGTATAAATCTTATTTACTTCAATCATATATACGATTTTATTTATTTTTAGTGACGTTAACGAAATTGACACATTGAAAAGGTTTGGCATTTAATTGAAGTAATCTAGTCTGTAGTAGTTTTACTTAAGTATTTGATTACTCAAGAATTAAGCTTACAGCAGCGGTTTATAATACCGATTCCAAAGAAATGAATTACAAATGTAATCACAGGAGACTATTTACAGTAATTTTGATAACCTAGGTAATGAATTACTGAGGAATCACAATTACTCGAATGTAACCGTGTAATTAATTTCAATAGTAATTGATTACGCCCAATACTGTCCCATAATGCAAAAATTCATGGTCAATGTAAGGATTATGGCGACTTAAGGGGTTACCATTACAAAAAAGTAGACTTGATAGTGAATAAGTTGTCTATTAAATTAAGTGTATATTAAAATCAAATAAATTAATGCGATTCTAATTCTTTGACACAAAACCGTTAAAATAAAATTATTGTATGAATTTTTCAGGTAAGTTTCTTGAGCGATGTTTTTTTTTTGACATAAAGATTTTTTTAGGCTGGCAAGAATGACAAGAGGAGTGAGCGAGACAATCTGCTCCCTTGTTGCAGGCTCACCTGTCCTCAACTTGCCTCTATGTAGGGTTTCACGGAAAAATGACTCTATGACTTTGTGATATGGTTTTATATTAATAAACGAACATTTCCAAAGTGCGCTATCATGTTAAGGGCCGATAGGACCTTCCTACATCAATGACCTCTACCTACTTATTACTTAAGTCAAGGACGCTACTGCCATCTAGTGAGTTTTCTGCTAACTATCTACTTCACTCCTCATGGTACGCTGAGTAGGCGTTGCAGTTCAAGCAACGTACTACAGAGGGCGGTATTGTTAAAAGTTACGATGAATCAATGATTGCTGATTTGATAATCATTATTATGAATTATCGTTTACTATGAAATTGATCGCAGCAGTAGATAAAACTATCCCTCACAACACATTGATACATGACTTAAAAAAAAATTGTAGTGAAATTACAAAATAAAAATACATTATACATACATACATATTGACACGCCTGTATTCCCAAGAGGGGTAAGCAGAGCACATGAATTCAAAAATCCAGCGCCACGTTTAGCAAACTCAGGGTAACCAGATGGTTAAACGTGATATTGCGGTGACAGGTTGCTAGCCCATCGCCCACAATACACTAACCCTTTCCCAGAATCGATTCTTACGACACCCACGGGAAGAAAGGGGGAGGTACTATTCTAACCCGGCACCACAATAAAAATACAGTCGGTTAAAATCGTGGTTAAAATAGGAAATCGGGTTATGAATGAGTTACATAGGTACTAGGAAGGACAGAATCGTTAACGCCATCGCTAGGGAGTAGGTAGAGTCACTGTAAGTGTAAACTCATTGTAATGATACCGTTACTACATACTACTGTCAAGCCTCTTTCCCACAGGGGTAGGCAGAGACCAAAGACCACTTTGTTCCACTTGGTGCGCTCTTGACATACCTCTTTTGCTTCATCCACATTCATCAGTCTCTTCATACATGCTCGTCAGATTCGGATATTCTTGCCCGACCTGTTTCTAAAATACCCCCGATTTGGTCACGGAACGTCCGTCTTGGTTTTCCCTCCCAAGCCCAACACACCCATCCACACTTCCCGTATTACCTAAATCTGTTTAGTAATTTTTCTTTCATTCATCCTTTCTATCTATATGGTCAAATCAGTTAAGCTTATTTTTTTTTTTTTTGCTAATGATAGCAAAAAAAAAAAAATAAGCTTAACTGATTTGACCTTAGCTATGAAGCTACTTAATTTATTTTTAACTAAGCGATTATTATTTAACCGAATCAAAGTAATTGAGCAAGTAAGCACTTCATTATGCAAAAAAAAAACACGAAATAAATAAGCTTGCAAGATGGTAAAGTACAAAAGCGGCCTTATCCCTTATGGGATCTCTTACACTTAACCTTTTAGAGACAGAGCGAAAACTTAACTATCGAGACCGACCAAAAGAGATTGTAATAAACATGGTGAAACATTGTACAATCCCAACGATGAATTATCATCCAAGTTTTGCTAAAAATAAGATGTTCCTATTCCTAATCGGACTGAGTGGCCAATTAATCGATAAATATGCCAGATAGCAGATTATCTGCCAATATCTATCTGTTTGGGCATCATCCGTGCCATCTACATCTATAAGGAAAAAACAATCTTAATTACTCCCCATATCTTTTAATTAGTTTAAACGTAGATACAGACACGCGAAATATTTGTAAAGACATGTGTAAGTAAGAATAGGAGCGTGGCGCTCTTTTGACTCTACCTACACGAAGCACGCATTGTCGAGGTGTCAAAATAATGTCATACGACACAACGTATACATACATCACGCTTACATTCCCAAATGGGGTAGGCGAAACGAAACGTATTTGCTTTTTTTTCAAATCGAAAATTTCACCAAATAAACAAAAGATAAATAGAGTAGTTTTAAATTTAGAACTTATAAATTGGCGGCATTTAAGATGTTTATGGCCAGTATAGTACTTATTTTTAAGTGTTTTACATTTTACAGCTTGCAACTCAAATCTATACGGTTTATTTAGAAAACAGCGTAATAAATAGTTTTTACCTATTGTTACTGGTTAATTTATTTATGGACTATTTCCGACCGCCCTGTATAGAAAGAATATCAAACAAGTAATAGTAAAATGCCCAACAGGGCATTTAACATTTTGTAACACTTTATTGTAAAAATGTTATAATGCAATAAAAATTTGAATACTTGAATAGGTACTTGAAATTTTCAGCAATTCCGGTGCAACATTGTTATTGTTATTTTAAAAGTATCTTTATGCCTACGACTCTTGAATATTAAAAAAAAATAAGCGTTGGTCCACTATGTCCAGAGAAATTGCATTGAATAATTAAAAACCCATTTGCATTAGGGCACGTCACATGGTAATCCCACTGGTGTGAAGCGGTCTTTAGCAAAGCGGGTGACACGTTGCGCGCACGCGGTCAAATGGAATGGAAAAGCGTAGCAATATTATTGTTTAAGCTGTTTGGCAATTTTAGTATCACTATTTCACAATAGAATTTATTGACATCTGATGTCGATACGCCATTCTTTCGTAGTAACGTTAGGGTAGGTACACTGAAAATTTAAGAACTTCTAGAAACAATTGCAGATCAGCCGGCTTCGCCCAAGCACAGCAAGGCGTGAATAGAGATACTTAGAGATGTGCGCAAGATAGATTATATCTGTCACTGTCTAACTAGGGACGTTAGAGAATGACAGGTAGCTAACCCGGGCGAGTCGACAGGCTCGTGTAAGCCTACAGGCAAAGGTGAAATCTCGGCATATTCTTGGCAAGTTTTTAGCAGTGGAAGTAAATTCGTGCACCGCCTTTCCGTGGTAAAAGGACTCACTACTTAAAACCTACCTCGTGGTGGTGCCGGACCCAGCGGTGGTGCCGGGTTAGAATAGCACCTCTCCCTTTCTTCCCGTGAGTGTCGTAAGAGTCGACTCTGGGAAAGGGTTAGTGTATTGTGGGCGATGGGCTAGCAACCTGTCACTGCAATATCACGTTTAACCATCTGGTTACCCTGAAATTGCTAAACGTGGTATGGATTTTGAATTCATGTGCTCTGCCTACCCCTCTTGGGAATACAGGCGAGAGAATATGTATGTATGTACTTTAAAACCTTGGCAATTTAGAACCCGGGTTTTTTTTAAAGTCAAGTGGGCAACAGAAACAAAAGTCCACAAGTATCAGGAGTGTGGGAATCGCGCGCGGCGGATCAAAGCGCGGCGGCGCCATTGATCGCCGATACCGGCAATCACTGCGCAGGCGGCTTATCGCCACTCCACGCAGGGTTGCCACTTAAAAAAGGATCTATGCGTTTTGACGTTACATATGGTCTGGTTACATTATAGGATGCTGCTGTAGATTTTTGATACCGTTTTCGACTTTTTGTTAGAGTACCGGTTTTTCTAATAAATAACTAGAAGTGTGCATGTTCTTCTATTTTTACAGAACAGTATCCAGATGAATGAGACGGTTGAAACGCTGCATACCCGGTTTAAACGTAAAAGCATTTCATTTCTTTCTCTCTCGCTCGTTTCTTCTCTTCTTTATTTCGCCCTAATCGAGCGAAATATATATTTTTGCAGGGATAAAACTAATAGCAGAAGAATGTAATTTTGCCGTGCATATTTACGTAACTTTTATTGAACATTTGATTTTTTTTTCGTTCGATTTCACTTTCATTAGAATACGTTTTATTTAGTCATGTTTCGTAATCGAAGGCTACATTTTTTTATTTGCTTTTACATTATCAGTTTCTCTCGATTTAAATCTTTGGTATTTTTCGCTTCATAGCCTTTTTAAGCATATTTTTTTTTAGGTTCTACTTAAGTTAAACAAAAACGGTATAATAGAGACAGGTTGCTAGCCTGCCACCTAAAGTATACTAAACTTTAACCTATTCTCTTAGTCGCCTTTCGTGACATCCACGGAAGAAATGGAGAGGTGTTATTCTAAACCCAACACCACGGGCGCTCTTCAATCTTTCTGTCAAAAATATCGAAATTGAGAACTTCCATTACAGTCGGCTAAAAATGAAAGTTAGACTACAGAAAAATAAAAAGCCTCACTCTTTCTGGCAACCCTGCCGACGAATCTGTGGTATCACCGAACCGAACCGATAGCCGACTAATTACTCGTGTCCAGATAACTTTACCACGCGACACTTACCGACTAATTTCTATAGAATTACTTGCGTACATTTTACTACTAGCATCCATAGTTCGGAAATAATCGGACACAATACTGAAATAAAGAAGAGAGAGGCATCTAGGTACTAATACTAATGCTGATTCGATACAGATACAAACAATGAAATGGGAGATACAATTAAAAATAAAATTGAACGATAAAAAAATGTCTTAATACAGATGTAGGGCAAAATGTTTTGCACCTTATTTTATTTAAAAGCCAAGTAGGCTGAGCACGGTAACACGCCCGCGAGACGAGACGGACCATCAGAGCGTCTAGTGTGTTCAATTCGATGATGCAGTCTTTAACGAATTCGTTTGCGAGTCATCGCGGAATTGTATGGAGACGTGTCGACCGTGGCAGTTGTGCAAACGTTCCGCTGGCGGCGCTGTCTCTGTTTCCATACAATTTTGCGACAACTCGCAAATGAATTCGTTAACGACTGCACCATCGATTTGAACACACTAGACGCTCTGAGAGTCTAGCTAGTGTAATGAAGTCGGCCAAGAAACGCGTCGATTTCGTTTGCGAATTAACGCGAAGGATGTATGGAGACGTGTCGACCGCGGTAGTTGTGCACGTGCCGCTTGAAAGCGCTGTCTCAGTTTCCATACAATTCGCGTTGATTCGCGAACGACATCAACCGACTCTAGACCGACTTCATTCACTTCTGACGTTTCTAGTTAGACAGTGTGGCTCCGGAACATCAGCGAGTGGACAGGCATTAAAACCGTGAAAGAGTTGTTCAGACGCGCTATGGACAGGGTCCGATTTAAAGAGCTGGCTGCCAACCTTCAGTAGTGAAGTGGCACTTTAAGAAGAATAAGAAGTTACACTGTGACAGGGATAGATGGTATGGATCGGGAGGAATGGAGAACATGAGTACATTCCACTACAGAAAAAACGCCGCGGGCATTGTGGGTGTCATAGGTGGAACGCAAATCTTGAGCGCCGTGTGCTTCCAATTCCAATATGGCGGCATAGAGAAAACGTGCAGCTTTGGGGGCTGTCAGTAAATATTTCGCATGGATTGGAGCAAAATTTAATTCAACAGGGATTCCCGTTAATTTATGGTTTCATTTCGTTAATTTATGGTGACGTCATCTATGATGTCGAACGATTCGCTCGCGACGACCACAGCCTCAGATGGAACGCTCAAGAGGGCGATACAGTCGTTGTGGGCGCTAAGCGGAACGTACTCCATGGGGGAAGCTTGGAGAAGGGGGCTACCAAGGCTAGCTGATACAGTAAATACTCACCGGACATGGACTCGTGCAGCGGATGCGAGTTGTTGTTGCTGAGCGTTGTGTTGTTGTTGCTCTCCGCGCCGCTGCCGGCGCTCGTGTTCGCAGTCTGGACAAATCAGGTTGCGGTTTGACAAACTGATATATAATCTCCTTACTAGTGCTAGCCTAAATGATTGTCGTTGACTGTTTCGTATTGACTGATAAGTTGTCACATGTATCTTTCACATATCGTATGTCGGATTCTAGTTAATTAAAACCATATATCTATTGGTTTTGTCTTTACTATGCTACACAAACGTAACTAGCCTGTATTCCCGAAAGGGCCAGACATGTTACGACAGGAAGACAGGTCAACTTAGCTACGCGTTCCAATTTTAGGTTTAAAGCTAGATGGGCGATGTTGTTTATTCTCAATGTTAAATTTTCAGGGTCATTTCGTTCCGTGGCCTTCATATTAGAAAGTGAGGGTTGCGATGGTAAAAACTTCAGTAAAAGACGATAGTGGGAAAAAAGCAATAGTCGCGTTTTTACATTTAGGTACGGAATCCTAAAAATCCATTTTCGGAAAATCATCGCCATACTCTAGCTAGAAGGTGTATGAAATAAAATTACAAATGGAAAACCTTTAGACTTTAGACCGGCGTCGATTGTGCTGTTGTATTTTCCAAATTGTCAAAAATGTGCATACACTTTTCATAAAATGGACTAGATCAGCGGTTCTCAAACTTTTTTGCTGATGGAACCCCTTTAGAAAGCGAAATACTTGACGGAACCCTACAAAAAAACTACAGCCCATCCGTCCGTCCGTACGCTGCGCCAAAACGTTTGACCAGAGAGTGGTTTTTTTTTTCTTAATTCTTGCGAAACCCTTCCAGAGGTGTCGCGGAACCCTGGAACTTTGAGTATGGCTGAACTAGATAAATGAGGTAAGTCTAATCTTCTGATTTATAAAGGGTCTATCTACCATGACGTGTATAGTATACAAACCTTTTCTAATACATCGTGGTCTTCTCTACAATATAGCGCTCCTCCTTCTCTCAACGCGAACTCGTCCCCTGCAAATAAACAAACAGTTTTAAAAAGACTCACATAAAGCCAAATCACTAGTCGAAGAGTTCATTTTAGTTAGTTCAATCGAATAGAAAGTTTTTTTTAAATATGGATTGTGGGAAAGACTCCAATAGAGAGTTCTCTCCAGGCAGATGTTATGCCTGGGGACCGAAGTCCACAGAGAAAGTTGTAAGTTGTATTCATGCAAATGAACGTCGAAACTTCGCTAGCGCCATGTAGGATGTAGATGACGTTTTTAGAAGAAATTCTACTATTCGGCGATAGGTGGCGCTAGGGTGCCGCAAGGTAATTACAGTACAATTAACAAGTTACTTTATTTATATCAGAAACATGAAATCAAATAATTTGATCGATATCAAAAGATCACGAAGTCACCTCTGACTTCTGATTAATTCATATCTCATAGTCCATTCAATAATTCGCTTGGTTGTATGTATTTGTGGCTTCATCGTGATCGCCAACAATTAACAGATTACAGTAATTGCATCCTGATTAGTGATTACGATTTAAAAATCATGATGTACTTAGTGTAGATACTACACGTAGATAAAAATCCATGACTCAAAAACAAACACTTGCATTTGTTATTCAGTGTCCAGATCAGGGCTCGAACTCGGGAACCCGACACCGCACAGCAATGAGCAAAAAATATGCTAGAAGTGGCCACGAAAGGGAGCATTTTGTATTGTATTGTATTGTATGACTCTTTATTGTACACAAAAACACTTATATAAAACAACTAGCTTTCCGCCCGCGGCTCCGCCCGCGTGGAACTCGGTTATATTGCGGTATAAAGCCCAACTATAAGAAAACTTCTCGTTTCAAACGACACACGGCGCCATCGATCTATCATCTCTATCGATCGGTTATCGATTGATATCGATCTATCGTCGATCGATATCGATCTATCAAGCAAACTATATTTTTGTTTTCCCTCGGGAACATCAATTTTTTCCGGGATAAAAAGTAGCCTATGTCACTCTCCGCGCCCTAAACTATCTCTACCTAAAAAATCACGTCAATCCATCGCTCCGTTTAGCCGTGAAAGACGGACAAACAAACAAACAAACAAACAAACAAACAAACACACTTTCACATTTATATATTGGTAAGGATTAACACGAGAACAGCCAACAACAGAGTATGTTGTGATTGTGATCCATATGTAGCGCCCCAGCGCCACATATCGTCAAATAGTCGAACTAAACTATCCTGCATCGCGCCAAAAAAGTTTAAATGATCGGTTGCTATACAATTTCCAACTTGCTCTCTACGGACTTCGGTCCCCAGGCATAACATCTGCTTGGAGAGAGATCTCTCTATTGGAGTCTTTCCCACTCATGTACAGTCACGAACCGGGATTGTTGAGCCACTTGCCACTGTTCGCAACTTAGACGTGTAATCAATGACCGATGTGACCGACTAGATGTTCGCTATTTGATTAGTGTTACACGACCAAGTTACAAACATAGGTAAGTGGCTCAACAATCCCGGTTCGCGATGGTATGTGGGCTCCTGCTGTCTATGCGATCCTGGTACCACCACAGTCTGTAACAGCGACTCCGGTGACAAATATATACAGTCACGAACCGGGATTGTTGAGCCACTTGCCACTGTTCGCAACTTAGACGTGTAATCAATGACCGATGTGACCGACTAGATGTTCGCTATTGGATTAGTGTTACACGACCAAGTTACAAACATAGGTAGGTGCCTCAACGATCCCTGTCGTGATGGTATGTGTGATGGTTATACTGACCAGGTATGAGTTGCCTTGCACACGCGCAGCACCGGAAACAGTCGATGTGGTAGATCTTCGTCTTGGCGCGCATCACGAAGTCGTTCTTGCTGAACGAGGAGCCGCACTTGTCGCACTTGGTGCCGAATAACCTGCGGGAGAGAGACAGAACGATTGAGCAGGAGTTCTAAGGGAGAAGTGCTGTGATTTTAAACGACAGGCTAGTAACTTCCTACTTAATATTATGTTTACCTATGTTTGGATGTTTGGATGTTTGTTACTCTTTAACGCAAAAACTACTGAATGGATTTTAATGAAACTTTACAGTAATGTAGCTTATACATAAGAATAGCACATAGGTTACAATTTATAAAGATTTTGTTTGAATTTTCCAAAATATGACGATAAGTGTCGAGAAAGTAGGAAAAAATCTACTATCTGCTGGCTATTCTGGCGGGCGCTTCCTACTATCCTACTAATATTATAAACGTGAAAGTTACATTATATCGTCTACAGCAGAGCAGCGGATATCAGAATAATTCCGAAATCTCTCGTGTGAGCCCGAATTTAACGCGTGCGAAGCCGCGGGCAAAAGCTAGTTTGGCCATACAATAGGCGTAAGCGTGATATTATATGCGACACCAATTTTTAGAGGATTCAATTTGTTTGTGGAGAGGGTTAGCAACTTCCCACTAAGTATTACAGATACCTCTTTTATCTGTTTTCAAATCTAAAATAGCGCACCGTGAAATAGTCATGGTTTTGTCTGTGTAACGTTTCGCATGCTCTACCTACCCCATTTGGGCACAAAGGCGTGATTGTATGCATGTATACTATGTATGTATGTGTAATGAAAATCCACTTAGTCTCACGAGTCTCTCAAGTAGAGCAGAGCTTCGTCCCTTTGCCCAGAAATACCCTTTGCTCAGTCTAAAAGCCTAACACTTTCTATGCCTGAATACCTAACCCCCCCGCCCCCAAAACCTCTAAGCACATTTTGAGCCCGGGTTATTGACCGGCACTTAGCGGATGAGGCGCGCCCCCAGCAATCCCGCTAAAAGCATTGCCAGGGTTGTGCAGGAGGGTTGAAAACCCCTAATTCGGAATTCACACTGCATTTGAATTAAAAAAATACGGTGATGATTAATGTACGATTTTTTTTGATTGCCGCAATAGTGGAGGTTTGAGTTTTGCTTTTGTGCCGGTAGATGTCGCTATACCGTGGATGTGTAAAATTGTAAATTGTAGATTTGTAGATGGCGCTATCGTTTTTCTGCCTCAGGAACTATTACAATAGGATTGAATGTGTGAATTGTTTACTTTGTTTAGGGACTGTAGTCAGTATGGTATTCAATGTTGGTTGCGTATAAGAAGGCTCTCTCTCGCGTTGAGTATCAAACGTTTGGAAAGATTTCGATGCAGTTCCTTTTCATTCGAAAAAAGTTTTTAGCCACGCAACGCTTTAGGCGACAGGCTAGCAACCTGTCACTATCTCTTTCATCTATGTTAAAATGTAAAATAATGCAAAACGAAATCATAGCTTTGTCCGTATAACGTTGCGTATGCTCTACCCCATTCGGGAATAAAGGTGTATCTAGATGGTATGTTAAGGGAATTTGGTACGGAACCCGAATCGCAGTTTACCAGTCATTTCACTTTGATGTACGGTGGGCCAAGGAAGTGGTCTACCACTTTTGACAAGTTTCTATAAGATCAAAATTGTCACAAGGTTGACATTGTCACTGTCATAATATTATGGCGAGGGGAAATCGACCTTGTTGTTTCATGAGGTTCAAATGAATATCGATCTTGAGGGGGTAGACCTATTTCTTGGTCGACTGTACCTATGCCTTTTACGCACGAAGAGATCTTGTGTGGTTGAGTGAATATTATTTTGGATTTGTAAAAAGTATTCTAACAGTGCCTAGTTCTGTCAGATTTTGTTATTTTGTTTTAGATAAGTACCTACTTACATACCTTTGAAAATAAAATAAAAATACTACCCTATTTTGTCAACCCTGCCAACGAACGTCGGTGTAAAAAGGAACCCGAAAGAGTTTCCGAATAAAACAGATCTCTATCTATAGGTATTACATTTCAGTGTTTTCAATTCACATTTCAGGCGAAAAGACAACTAAAACTGTCTGCAATCGAAATTGTGGACGCGCGTATTCATTTTGGAAACCTACATAGGTACGTAGGTACTTACATCACGCTTGTATTCCTAAATGGAGTAGGCAGAGCACACAAATCACTTAGACAAAACCATGACTATTTCACGTTTCGTGGCTTCTAGTCTAGCATACTTTTAGGTTTCGAGTTGGCAGGTATAATAGTGACAGGTTGCTAGCCTGTCGCCTAAATCATACCAAAACCTCCTTAGTCGCCTCTTACAACATCCACGGAAGAAATGGAGAATAATTATATCGCGACACCACACAAGATTTTTTTAACTCACAAAATAATTATGTCTTCAATTCCCGCCATATAAGTTATATTATTCAGAACTGTGACAGCGGCATGTTAACATTACCTACTTATTTGATTTGTAATTCGATCGCGGGTCTATTTATTCTAATGTCGACTGTCAAAACATGACAGTATGTCGGTCTTTGAAGGAACAGCTGCTAAATGTGACCACACACAGTGTGATAGGTTTGAACGTACTGTGATTATGGGTGGGTAAAATTTACCCTCAGCATTATTCGGAATTTATGTGAATCGAATTTGATACCGTGAGCTATACGGAGAATGAAAAAGTTAGTGAGGAAACTTAAAGACGCAGTGATGAGATAATTTTATGTTGTTTTTGAAAAATCCTATTTGCACTTGGGAATTACAGCCAAAACGTATTGTAACGTAAACGTGCGACTGACGCTGGGTTATTTTTATTATTTTCAACTGCCTCGAAATACGACGTACAGTCACGGACTTTGATTCATGAGCCACCATGGAATCAATTCACAGTAAACGTCATAGTGACAGACATCCCATTATTAACTATCAAGGGAAATCGTAATGAATTTCTCTTTGATAAGGTTCTATGGTGGCTCATGATCATGAATTAAAGTCCTTGACCGTATCTCTCCGTTTCATCCATGGGTGTCCAACTCCAAAGAGTCGACTAAGGAAAATAAGTTAAGTTCCTATGTAACGGCGTCAGGTTGCCAACCTGTCAGTAAGGTACCTCTTTTACGTAACTTATATGTATTATAACTTAAAAATATAATAAAGAGGCTACGAAAAGTGAAATTGTTGTGGTTTTGACTATTGAAAGCTTCTTGTGCTCTACCAACTCTGTGGGAATATAATATAGGCGTGATGTATTATATATAAAAAAGCTTGTATTTAAAATGGAATAAGAATCTAAAAGTATTACAGACATCGTTCGTTAATAGAAAACATTGGTTTAACCAAATTAAATCACATACAGTAGGTACAGTGATAAAATAACGATAACATTATTTAAATAGTTTTTGGTAATAATTAAGAAACAGCGGGACATTGCATTAGCGAACAAATAAAGGCTGGTTTCCTCCAAAAGTGAACGGCATTTTGTAATCAATGTAAAAATCAAGTGTTAAGTGAGACAAATTGATTCCATTTCAGTCGTTGTTAAATTAAATTTTTATGTCTTAATTATATACTTACTCAAGTCTTTCGTGGATGTCGTAAGAAGCGACTAACGAAGTAGGTTAAGGCATATTTTGGGCGACAGGCTAGCAACCTGATACTATTGTGCCTTTTGACTTAAAACCTTTAAGTAAACAAACATGCTAGGAAGCTACGATTCGTCAATGGTTTTGTCTTCCTACAATGATTCGTGTGCTCTACTTGCTTTAATCTGGGAATAGCGTTTGTATAGATATTTATGTAAATAATTAAGTACCTTTTTTACTATTTTTTGTAGAATTATAGTAAAAAAAAAGTTACGGTAATATTAAATCATCGTTCATTGTGACATTTTACAAAAAAACAAATTTCAGCTCTACAGCGCGTCTTTTTGCTGTGACTGCCAAGAACTTGGTTTCGCATCTCTTTCTTTATATTGAAATCTGAAAAAGAGACAAATATTTGTCAAATGATGCGATACGAAGTGCCAACGTAAGCGCAATCATTAGCGTGTTAAATATTGTTGGTAAAGCATAATATGGTTTTCAACTCGCATGACCCGACGTTGGCTTCTATTTTCAAACTGGTCTGTATAATAAACCAGTTTACTGTCGTCTCAATATGATCAGGACGTAGCTGTATGTCTTTACACCTTTGCTTTTTCCATAGAGGAAAGAATTAAAAAACTAAAGTCTGACAAATGGGAAATGGCGCGAAATTTTTTAAAGTCTTAGTGTTGCAATACCAAGTGACAATAAAATATCTATTATTTCTACTACAGTCTTCGGCATTTCATGTGGAAAGTTTTTAAGTTGTTAGGTTCGCGCATCGCTTTTTCTAAGGAAAAAATCTTGCCAAGTTAGATTTCGGAGACTGTAACCAACTTTAAATCATCCACACTCCACACTTCCACAGTCTACGCATCTTCAATTAGGATCAAAAACTGTACGAACTAGTAAGTAAACCGTAAGAACTTAGCGCGATGATTACGCCGCAGTATAACGCAGGCGATCGTGCCGAAAAATGTTCAAAATACTAATATCACTCGTAAATATTTGATTTCGAATCCAACTCATAGCCAGCCGTCAATCACACCGCCGGCGCCACTTTTTAAACAACGCCAAAGATGAATTCACTGAAATAACCGCATCTTGTTTACCTTTTCACCCTTCCATCTCTCGGTAAAATATAGAATTACACATCAACAACATTATATTGTCTGTGGCATTACACATTTACAAACACGCCCGGCCCTGTTTCCAAGAGATAAGGTGTCAAATCGAACGTGTAAATTTAGGGATGAGTTTCACGCGCGCAGAATAATATTTGTCGTCTATACTCTGATGTGCCGAAGAGAAAACAAACTGGGTTTGACTGAGCATTATGTATTTTGGCGCCAAAACAAACGTCAGTTTGACAGCGCGGCGGGCGGCGGGAACCCGATATGTCTATGGTATGTTTGTTCCCGTTTACACCGGCCGGATAAGCGGGTTTTCGATTACGCTTTTTTATCTTGTATTTTCTGTAAATAAGTTGTTAATGTAAGGTTGGCTCGTCGCATTAATTTTAGTCATTAGAGTTAGTCGTCGTCATAATTGTGTTTGCTTTTATCGATTTTTTTTTAATAACATTCTACGCAACGGCTCTTCTATTTTAATCTCACGATTAGATAAGTTCTATCAGTTTACTATTTTTTTACATGTTTGTTTTTCTCTTTATCCATCGGTAACGATCAATTAAAGAAATGCAGGAAGTACTTCACCGGTAAACGAATAAATAAATCGATTTGTTAATTAGTATGTTTCCGTTGTTTACCCGAGTCCGTCACTCGATACGGCGCATAGACTGTAGAGTAAACAACTGTTTCCGTCCGTCGCTACTCTGTGGAAGGGTTGAATTAAAATTATTTTCGCAGTCGTCCCTTTTCTTTGAGGGTTTTGTTAAATGTATGTACATCATCTTACTTAATTTTAATTCTATTTAAGATTAAAAATTTTGCTACAAAAATAATATCCATTAGTGACTAAACAATTGGTGGAGTACTGTGGGACAAAAATAAATAGATGGCAACTGATTTCTTAATTTTTAAAGTTAGCCATCAAAGGTTCAAAACAGATACTTATTCTAAACCTAGCAATACATGGTTTCAATTTTACATTTTAGGTGCCAAAAGAGCCTAGTGTATGTTTCTGCTTGATTTGAAATTACATACCTAGTCTTTCTTAACTATTTTTCAGTGAAATCAGCTCGGCATTTTGAAATATTGATGTTCAAACCGAACAAGCCGAGGGTCTGCAACTTCTCAAGTTCATTAGAAGTCTTCAGATAATACCTACCTTTATAAGTAGAATTAAGTGCAAAATGAGAGCTTTAAGAAGTGTGGATGGTACCTACCATTGAAGTAGGTAGTTTAAAAGGAATATTTAGTGTGATAATGGAACGAGCTTTTGAGATACTTAGTAGGTAAATATAGACTAGGATAGAGAAAAGCATGCTTAGCTAGTATTGTATTGAGACGATGGATGGATGAAATAAAATTTACTAAACTGATTTAAATGGGGAGTACCTATGAATGGATGTGTTGGGAGGAGAAGACCTAGACGGACGTTCCGTGACTAAATTGCGGACGTTTTGGAAAAAAGGTTAGGTCTAGAGTACCTACCAAAAACCGGTAAGCATTTACGTGTATGATTATGGATGAAGCGAAAGGGATCTCAGGATGGCAAATGGAACAAAGTAGCCTCTTTGCCTACCGCTGTGGAAAAGAGGCGGTCTGTGTAAACGGACCCTAAGTCTTTCTCAATCGTGTCTTGCCAGTTCGTCTAAAGCTGTGGGGAGACCCTAAGGGCTTCTTGTGAATAGACGCAGTAACAAGATACAGTGCCCGCGCATCGGGTTACGCTAATAGCGGGGCAGGAGTCAAGCTCCGAGGCGTGGGGAGCATAAGAAATGTACAGATGTACAGTCAGGGAAATTGGATGTTTAGCAGGTTGAGATACTTCTAAAATTGGCCTTATTACTATTTC
The DNA here is from genome assembly GCA_005406045.1 of Adoxophyes honmai. Taxonomy (NCBI): domain Eukaryota; kingdom Metazoa; phylum Arthropoda; class Insecta; order Lepidoptera; family Tortricidae; genus Adoxophyes; species Adoxophyes honmai. The sequence continues at coordinate 88,863 of BHDV01064227.1, forward strand.
CAGCCAGTTGCATGACATAAATATACTCATACTGTAACTCAGACTGTAAGAAGGGAAGGGCTAATTTGGGGCATTCCCAACAAATTGCATGTTGACTGACGGATGTGTTATTTTCTTCAAAAGAATTTCCCCTGATTATGAAAAAATACATCTATATCTATCTATACATCACGCCCGTATTCTCTAATGGGGTAGGCAGAGTGCACGAAACGCTACGTAGATAAAACCATGACTATCCAGATTTCATATCCTCTTTCACATTTATTTGGTGTTGAGTTAAATAAAAGTGGTATAAATAAAGAATAGTGACAAGTTACTAGTACTTACTAGCTTATCGCCCATAACATACCTTAAGGCGCTGCGCAGACGACAGACTTTTGTGCGATCGAGTCTGCGGAGCAATAAAATCTCTGAATGGCGCGCAGACAGTTTCCATTCAGAATTTTTATTGCTCCGCAGACTCGATCGCACAACAGTCTGTCGTCTGCGCAGCGCCTAAACCTATTTCCTTTATCGCCTCTTACTATATCCACGAAACAAATGGAGAGATGTTATCCATCTTCGCATTTCAGGCATTCACGTTTTTGGACATAAAAAAGTGAATCAATAGAAATGCGAAATTACACAGTAGCTAATTCAATTTCTTACTTATTCAGATCATACAGATGTCCATCTGTTACTAGAGACTAATTCGCGTTGACAGATGACGTGTCAAGTTTTTTCAGGATCTAATAATAGTTAGCCGGGATTCATTATCAGATAGTAGGTAACAAGCTCTAAGAATTCATTCGATAGTTTCCAAGTTAAGATTGTTACTAACTAAACAACCCATCACCTTGACTTTGAAAGAGGAATCTCTACAACAAAGCCCTCAGTATCACGTGTCTCCAACCAGTAATGTAACATTTAAAATTGCACTCCAAATTTACTCAGGAGTATGTACTAACACCAGGACTACCTTTAACGCGAAAAATGTATGGAAACCGTTTCAACCGAGGCAGTTGTGCAAACGTGCCGCTTTGAGGCGGTGCCTCATGTTTCCATACAATAGGGATGATGACAGAAATATATCATTCTAATTAGTCCGTAAGTCGGATTATGGAAAAAAATAAGACACATACCTACCTATTCTTTAGTTTATCAAATAAGTAATTAAACATCAACAAAGGTCATCACCAAATTTCCTGAGTGGGGCTCGTGACGTCACTTTTTAGTAAAAATTGTACTCAAACCTGATATCACGCGAAACTTTTAGGCTCTGTATTATCGTCATTTTTCGCCTGTCAAATAAAAGAAAAAATATGTGTAGGGGAGGTAGGGGAGGGATGGGCAGTTGGGAGACATGGGCACCCCTCTTTTATACTGATTTGATCATAGATTTTATTTTTTTAGTGATTTGGTAATTTACTTTACCGAATGGCTTCACTGATCATCCATAGGCTATCTGTTGTTTCTGTCAGTTATCGAACACAAATACGTTTGAAGATTATGCACTCGTAAAAGTAAGTATTTGGTTGCGATTTCGGATCGTAATGAAAAGAAAACTAATGAACGGTATGTGTATTTTTTATTATTTATCTATTGTATATTTACTAATCTATGAATTAAACTGAAATTCAAGCCTAAATACGTAGAATAAAAAAAATACCCGTAACCTATGTTGAAAATGTATACAGAGGGAGGGATGGGCATTTGAACGGGCGGGAGGTTTGGGCATGCCCAATGCTCCCTCCTATTATATTATTCTGTATAGATTTTTAACTATTGGTTTATTTTTAATTGCAGACAGATACTATTTAAATTAAAAAAAAAGGTTTGCGTCGGGAAATTCCTAAAGATTTAATATTACGAGTCATAGAAGAGGTAATCACCACTACTAATTTAAGAGACTGAGAAAGATCAGAAACACCTTTTTTTTTCTTGAAGTAGATGACATAGCTAGTGTCCTTTTAGACGAAATCAAATCTAAATTGCCAGTACCTACAAGAGAGATACAATAAAACCAAATGTGGTAGTTCTAAGTACACGTATGATAGTTCTTTATGGGTTTTACCCAATCTCAGACAAGTTAAGATATTGTAGATGTATTTTATTTGTTAACTTTTATTTTTGGTTTCTATTATTCATGTAGTTTAATAATACTTTAATTGTTAACTAATTTTTGAATTCCATTATGGATACAATGTAATTTATAGCCCGTGCCCAAGCCTCCCACAGGGTATGTCCAAGCCTCCCTACCGTAGGGAGCATTGGGCACTTTTGACTTAGTTTACAAAATATCTCGTAATTTTGAGACTGATTCTAATTTTTAAGGAAGCTCTTTAATTATATCTAGCCAAATACATGGTGCAATAAAAATTGGCAATAAAAGTTGACTATCTATAAAATCTGATCTTTTATGCAATAAATAGTGAAAAAGTGCCCATCCCTCCCCTACCTCCCCTACAGTATTTTTTGGTGATCTATCTGACGGGCTAAATAGTTTCTTTTTAGTCATCCCAAATCTACCCAATTTTTCGCGTTTTTTCGCAAAAGAAATCGTTCGTTCGAGCACTTTTCCCGTTGTCCCTGAATAAAGTCTCTTCAAGAAAAAAAAGCTCATGTATGTAGGCATCTTACCTAGTATAGTCCCTTTTGCAATACGTCTTCCCATCCCGCACGAAGCAGGTGCAGCTTTCATCCAGGAATTGCCTGCATTCCTGGCACTTCAGGCAGGCGGCGTGCCACTCCAGGTCCGGAGCCACCCTGAGGATGTACTGGTCGTGGATCTGCCCGCCGCAGCCCACGCAGAGAGAGAGCCGCAGTTTTTCTGTGGGAGACAGAGTGGGTTAGAAGAGCAGAGATAATCATTATCAATATTATAAACTAGCTACCCGTCCTTCACGGGTGAGCGTAAGATTTTTTCAGCATAGGTTTGATAAACAGACGTCTTACGACGTCCACAGAAGAAATGGAGAGGTCTCGAGTTATAATTATAAGCAAAGGAACTAACACATTTTTATTTTATTTAACAATACATAGAGATAGTTTGTGAATGTGTGTGTGTTTATGTTTGGTAGGTAGATACATCTTCACGCACAACGGCGTAACCAATTTTGATGAAATTTGGTGTGCAGGAAGCTGACACCTTAGATTAACAGATAGGCTCCTTTTTATCCCAGAAAAATACAAGTGTCCTGTGGGATTTATGCAAGAAACTTGGCAGAGTCATTTTTCCTGTCGCTTAAAAATCTTCGCCTACTTTAGTGGCTCTTACGATTTCCACGAAAGAAATGGAGATGTTTATTCTAACCTCGACACCAGGGTAACGATGGTTAGGAATAATGTTACTAACTCACTACATTAACATGGACTAAACTTAATTTTATAATTGACTTCTAACATCACCGAAATAACTAAAAGTAAAAAGAACGATTAAAAATCACAACCTCCAAAAGTGCAATCAGGCGCATGCAATAAAACAACTAAAATAAACAAAACAATGAAAACAGGACCAAAGAATCATAACTATAAATATAGAATAGATTATGTGGGTCGATAATTTAGGAGGGCGGGGCGACCACGCCCCCCGCCGCTATTGCTGTCTCGCTCACTCGTGCTATATGAAATTCTATCGAATGATATCAAGTATTCATTTATAGTTATACTAAGACGTGTAAGGTTTTCGAAGGGGTATTTTAAGAATCTTAACCCTATTTTAAGATTTCTATTTCGTCCTATGACTGCAAATGTTTGCTATCTACAAAATTTTCTTTTTCAGATGAGTGAGACAATGTAATGAACACCTTTTTTTCAGTTATGACTAGTAAAAAAATCCTTGTTTTTAGAATATTGTTTTATATTATTGTTTGGCCGCCTATTGTTTATATAAAATCTACTTAAAGAGTCGTATGTACGAAATTGTCGTTTCAACCTTCAATAACACACTACGGATCGTTACGTAACAAGCGCGAGACGACACGCGGGCGGGAGAGACTCCCTGTCATTTTCTGAGCGTCTACTGTGTTCATTTCGATAATGCAGTCGTTAACGAATTCGTTTGCGAGTTGTCGCGGAATGTATGGAGACTTGTCGACCGTGGCAGTTGTGCAAACGATCCACTTGCGGCGCTGTCTCGGTTTCCATACAATTTTGCAATAACTCGCAAACGAATTCGTTAACGACTGCACCATCGAAATGGACACACTAGACGCTCTGAAGCCTCTAGTTAGACAGTGACAGGTATAGTCTATCTCGTGCGCAACTCTACTCGCGTTCTGTCGTGATAAGCCGACTGGTGTACCTACTCATGTTCCTCGTATGGTATCTCAGAAAAAATCCACTCCATTCCTTTTGTGGATGTCGTAAGAGGCGGCTATATGTATAAGGATATAGGTTGAGGTAGGTATACTTTAGAAGACAAGCTGGCAACCTGTCTCAATTATACCAGCCAACTTAATACAGGCGTGAGAATATGTATGTATGTATGTACTTAAAACCTAACAAATACGCTGAAAGGGGCCACGTAACGTGCAAGTTATTGTTTTTAACCCCCGACGCAAAAACGACGGGGTGTTATAAGTTTGACGTGTCTGTGTGTGTGTGTGTGTGTGTGTGTGTGTGTAAATGTGTATGTATCTGTCTGTGGCATCGTAGCTCCCAAACGGATGATCCGATTTTAATGCGGTTTTTTTTGTTTGAAAGTTATATCAGTCGAGAGTGTTCTTAGCTATGTTTGGTGGAAATCGGTTCAGGTCTTCAAGGTCATCAGGTCATTTGTTTGGTGCGATAAGAATGTTACACGTTCAGTAAACCCATTGGGTTGGGGCTTGTCGGGGGTGTTTTTAATTTTTAATTAATGTTGGTTATTGTTATGTAAAGTTTCGTGAGCATAATCTGTGACAGCCCTTGTACAGTCGAGTTCATTTAATATATGAGCAAAACTAAGGGTTCAAAAATATCTGTACACCTTTATGACATTGACAATAAGGTGCAAAAGTTTACATATTTGGCATTTGTCTGCTCATATATTTATGAACTCGACTGTACCAAGCAAAGCATTTCTATCTTTCTACAATGCCATCAAAAATCTTGTTTACAAATTTAGAAAACAAAACGTTCATAGTGATTTTAAACTCACGTTTTCATATCGAGATTTGCTCAACATGTTACGGGTCAGTTCGTGACCCATCATGGAGCTACACACCACGTGGGTCATCATCATCATCATCATCATCAGCCTATATACGTCCCACTGCAGGGCACAGGCCTCCTCTCAGTATGAGAGGGCTTGGGCTATAGTTCCCACGCGGGCCCAGTGCGGATTGGGAACTTCACACACAACGTTGAACTACTTCATCGCTGTGTGTAGGTTTTCTCACGATGTTTTCCTTCACCGCATAGCTCATGATAAATATCAAATTCGATATCGCACATAAATTCCGAAAAATTCAGAGGTGCGAGCCCGGGGTTTGAACCCATGACCCTCTGCTTGAGAGGCCACAGGTCGAACCGGTGGGCTACCACGTGAGTAGATCCGTTTATTTCACTACAAATGCATCTCACGGTAGTTTTAATTTAAAAACATTGCTAAAAAACAAAATTATAAAAAAAAAATTGGCAATGATTTTCGCCGGCAGCGCATCGCAATTCGGGGTCGATGGCACAGGACGTACAATGTGAGGAGTTCACGCGCTGCGCGGGAGTGCAGCGTGACGGGCCGGCGCAAGCGAGAGGGCGCCAAGCATGTTTGTATCTTAAGGTACAGAGCTCGGCATTTAAAATTCAAAGTTCAAAACTTAAATAGTACATACATACATGGGGTAGGCAGAGCGCACGAAATGTGAAATAGACATAACCATGATTATGACTATTTCGCACTTCACAGCCTTCTAGCATAGTTTTAGTTTTGAAAACAAATGGAAGAGGTACAATAGTGTCAGGTTGCTAGCCTGTCGCCTAAAGCATACCTAACCTAAACCTTAACCTTAGTCGCCTCTAACGACTTCCACGGAAGAAATGAACAAGTGTTATTTTATCTCGACACAACACAAAAAAAAGAAAAATATCGAATAATTACATACAGATTTTATTTTCTTTCATAAACAAAAAATGACGTTTCCCGTCCTCGTTTTCACCCTTTGGGCACGGAACCCTAAAAAATATTTTTGCAAGAAACGAAGTTAAATAAATAATCAAAATAAACTCTATTTCTGATGTTCCAGATTCCCATATTACCTACGGTATTTACAACGACTTAAGAAATAAATTCCAAATTTTATCCACATTTTCAACATGCTTTTAAAGCAAAAATAAAATGGTTCCGTCTCGCCGCAGCCCATCCTCGTAAACGCGGCTGCCGCAATAAAATGCTAAAACCCCGCTAATTATTATTTTATTAATTAAACTTAACCCGAGTGCATTGTTTTAAAGACAAGCATTAACGAAGGCATAAAGCTACCATTTTATTCGGTAACGGGTCGAAATGCGAAGGTTTTTTAACAATATCGTAAAATGAAGCGATTGCAAAAACAATGCCGCGTTCAATTTAGCACCAGTTGCCAAGTAACTGTTTTATTATTTTTATTTTTTATCCAATAAAGTAAAATAGTAAGTATTCGTTTTGATTTTGACTGTCTCGTTTCGTTCATTTCGTTGTACTTACTTTAATACATTTGGGAATAGAGGCGTGATATTTATGTGTACTTTACTCGTACTTACATACATACATACATACAATCACGCCTGTATTCCCAAACGGGGTAGGCAGAGCACATAAAACGCTACATAGACAAAACGATGACTACTTATTTCACGTTTTGTGGCCACTTCTAGGATAATATTTTGTAGGTTTTGAGGTGGCAGGTACAATAGTACTCGTACTTTACGTACCTAAAATAGATGAAAGAAGTGTAGTCCCTAATAATAGTGAGGGTAATTTTAAATTTTAAACATAAAACTACCGTGAGACTCACTCGTTGTGAAAAATAAACGAATTACTCACGTTGTTTATACCGAGATTAGCTCGCGACATGTTTCGGATCAGTCCGTGATCCATCATCTGGAGCTACGCGCCACGGCAGCGGACAGACGCGCCCAGATGGATCACGGATTGATCCGAAACATGTCGAGCTAATCTCGGTATAAACAACGTGAGTAATTCGTTATTTTTCACCATAGTGAGGGTAAGTTCGAAAATCACCTTTTCCATGGACTATAGACTAGTCCATTATATCAATTTATCTCTTGCAACGTTAAATACCAGGCATTGTACAAAACCACTTTTGACAACAACTAAGTGAGTCTCACGGTCGTATTATGTTTAGAGGTACAATAGTGGCAGGTTGCTAACCTGTCGCTTACAGCATACCTAAACCTATTTCCTTAGTTGCCTCTTACGACATCCACGGAAAAAATGGAGAGGTGTTATTCTAAACCCGACACCACGTGGAAGTCAAGTTCGTCAATTTAATTTGCCAAATTAAAAACATTCCAATTCGCTATCGCTTGAATATTGTTAATAGCAAATTTCCATTTGCCAAAAATACCGACCGATCTGTCGATACATTTAATTAGGCAGGTACATAACAAATACCTATTGTAACTAATGATTTCCCTTTGTAACTCGCCGCTAGGTATCTTTATGGCGAACATAACGTATTAATGAATTTAATGAATCGTTAAAACTTTCATGATTCATTAACTAATGATTTACGCGGACTGCGGAGGCGGTTGTTAATGATGTTTTGTTTTAAGTCGTCATTACTGTAATGACTTGTTTATAAGGCTGGTCGTATCTGTTATTACTAGGCAGGCCATTGGCCACACACGGTTGCTAGGGTGGAACTAGTTGTGGTTGCTATTAGTACCAGGGTTGTTGCGGATGCCATTTTTTTCACATCCGCGGATGCGGATGCGGATGCGGATGTTTAGAGGCTCACATCCGCGGATGCGGATGCGGATGCGGATCTCTACAAAAAACGGCCAAGTGCGAGTCGGACTCGCGCACGAAGGGTTCCGTACCAAAAATTGCAAAACAAACAGGTTTTTTCTATGGAAGCCCACCTTGATCATTATTATTTTGTTTGTATTTGTTATTGTAGTATCAATACAAACACATAATCTGTGAAAATTTCAACTACTTAGCTAGCACGGTTCTTGAGATACAGCTCTCAAAATGATGACCACTAAAAACGCCCAAAATCACGTTTTTTCTATGGGAGCCACCCCTTAATTATTATTATTATTTCGATTGTAGTATTAGTTGTTATATCAGCAACAGAAATACATCATCTCTGAAAATTTCAATTGCCTCGCTTTTACGGTTCTTGAGATACAGCCTGGTGATAGATGGGCAGACGGACAGACGGACAGCGAAGTCTCAGTAATAGGATCCCGTTTTCACCCTTTGGTGCAGCGCAGATGACAGACTTTTTTTTGCGATCGCGTCTGAGGCGCACAAATTGCACAATTGTATGCATTGTGCGCCGGACTTTTTGCGCGTCGTGTCACGTGTGCGTTACTGCATTATAATTCCATAGGTTCTATTGTCATAATATAAAAAATCCGTCGCGGATAGTCTGTCGTCTGCGCAGCCTTTGAGTGCGTAAGCCTAAAAACTCAAATATTGGTTTGGTAGGGTAAAAAATAATAGCGAAACGCGTCACCGTCACCGATTGACCGAAGTACGAAATCAAATTACTGCTTGCCTATTGGTCGACATCGACACTCGACATGCACCACTCCCCGAGCCCGCCACTTTCTTTCTTGTCGCGACATGCTTACACATCCGCATCCGCATAAACTCCGCATCGATTTATGCGGATGCGGATGCGGATGCGGATGTCCAAATTGATGCGGATGTTCCGCATATGCGGATGCGGATGCGGATATTCGCAACATCCCTGATTAGTACCTACTTTTTTATGAACATGAACGCTACATAGACAAATCCATGACTATTTCACGGTTCGCGGCCACTTCTAGCATACTTTTAAGGCTTTAAGTTAACAGAGGTAACAGTGAAAGGTTGCTACTGCTAGCCTGTCGCCTAAAATACACCTAAGTATACTAAAATGCAAAAACTTTTTTTATGCAAATAGGCTCCTAAGAGCACTTTGCACTATCAGCGCTACGGAAAAACCATCACTGCTAAGTTTGCACCGCGAGAAACTTGGCAGAAAGTCTTTCATCATACAAACAGTATAACAATTTGTTACAAAAAAATAGTAAAAAAAACAGAGTACGAAATGTGACCAGATATTCAAGTAAAAGCATGTATCACTGATCCAAGGGCCAAAGCAACGTGTTGGACACAGGTTTTCACGCCATCGTAGATATATCCTGTTCTGAAAGCGAAAGCAGAGCGGTACGGAGGCACGGTCGCCTACACCACGCACCCTTGGGTCGCGTCGCTTCGGCCCCGGGCCAGCAACACATGCACCAGTTATCTATATTATTTGATTATTATTACATTATTATAGCTATCTTTATCCTTAGTCGCCGAGTACGACGTTGACAGAATAAATGGAAACACCTTTAGGCCCTGCGCAGACGACAGAGACTAAACGCGACGGACTTTTTAGTCTGTGAAAATAGAACCTATGGAATTATAATATGCAGTAACGCACACGACGCGCAAAAAGTCCGGCGCACAATGCATACAATCCATGCAGACTTTTTGTGCGCCGCAGACTCGACCGCACAAAAAGTCCGTCGTCTGCGCTGCCTCTTAAGCGTCCTTTAAATATAGTTGGTAGATAAATTACAAACATTGAAGATCGACATAAACCTGATGATTCTCTTTAGGACTCAAAAACTGTAACGACCATTGGTACAATGAAAAACCCCGCACCCTCCTATTGGTCAAAATGACGTTACTATCTAACCTCTAATTGGTATGTACAAACATATAATTAACATGACAAGTGACAGACATTATCAGTTAATTATTTAAATGCATGCAAGGCACAGTCAGTAACAAAAGGCCAGCAAACAGCAGTTTTAGATCGATTTACCTATACCAGTTCCTTCAAAGTGGGGTGGATGGTATTGATGTGGACAAAAATACGTATACAGTCACAGTTGACAATATTTTAAGCAAGGTAGAAAGAGGCCGCAATATTTTTAGTAAACATGTTCGAGAGTGGACTTTCTGTCATCATCATCATCATCAGCCTATATTCGTCCACTGCTGGACATAGGCCTCTCCTATGGCACGCCACTCAACACGGTCCCCCGTCTTTCTCTTCCAACCGCTCCCAGCCACCTTGCGTATATCGTCGCTCCATCTTGCCCACGGGCGTCCTACACTACGCTTGCTGAGCCGAGGTCTCCACTCCAGAACACCTCTACCCCAACGGTTATCGGTTCTGCGGCATATGTGACCAGCCCATTGCCACTTCAGTTTGCTAATCTTCTCGACTATGTCGGTGACTTTAGTTCTCTGTCGGATTACTTTTTGCGCGTCGTGTGCGTTACTGCATATAATTCCATAGGTTCTATTTTCACAGACTAAAAAGTCCGTCGCGAATAGTCTGTCGTCTCCGCAGGGCCTTACTTATTCTGAGGTAGCGATGACGCCACGATTTACCGCCCCTAGGCACGTGTCAGACTTGCAGCTTTGCTGTGTCAGATATTTATCCAGCGTCGTTGGGTCTAATGTTATTGTCAGATATTTACGCAGCGTTGTTCTGTTATATATTTACTCGGCGTTGTGGTGTCAAATATTTATGTAGTTTTTTTTTGTCATATAGCCTCTTAAGCCCTGACTCTAAATACTTAATTTAGGGCCTCAGAGCCAGACAAAAATCTCATGGCTTAAAATATTGAATCTTACGTTACCTGATCTTTAAGTTCATTTTCCACTGAATAATTTGTACTTAATGAAGTACATTCGGCTGTTATGCTTACTAGTAATTTGTAATTTATAAAGTACGCGGGGGCTTACGAGAATAGTTATACAGCAATGCTGTGTCAAATATTTACGCAGCGTTTTGCGTCAGGTATTTATGCAGCGTTTTTGTGTCAGTTATTTAATTTTATGCAGCGTATTGTGTCAGATATTTGTTAAAAAAGTGTTCATTTAAAACAAAATTCAAAATTCCTGATGGTCCCATACTAGGCTAAGCCTGTCACGTGGCGACCGGATTCTGGGTACAAACAAAGTGGTACAAACATTTTTTTAAACAAGAAAATTACTTATTATACAGCGTATTGTGTCAGATATATTTATGCAGCGTTGATCTGTCAGATATTTGTCACGTGTAGTCAGATATTGATGACGGTGACTGTACCGCACCGACTGTACACCCGCGGTAAACGTAATTAAACAGTTTTTGCTCAGTTCTAACAAGATGATAAACATGCTATGTTTTACTGTTAAAATGAATATGCATGTTGATGTACTGATATGTTAAATGTTGTTTAAATATTTTTGAAGCTCATTTAGATGCTTAGGTGAAATACTTTAACTACTTACTTTGTAAAATCTTGAGGTAATTTTGTAATGGTTTTTTATGTGACTGCTACACAATAAAATAAATTAACATACGAGAATAGTTTATGAAGTGAACTCTGAAAGTGGATTTCATGAAAAATCGCGTATCTTTAAAATCTAATTAATTATGTACAGTTACATAACTTTATCTAAATTAATTTTAACTATTAAAAAATGTTACATTTAATACGACGTACAAAGAACGGAATGATGGCAATACGGAATTCCAACTGCATTTATTTTCATTATAATAGTGCATTTAGAGCTTTACAGATTTTTTGTAATAATTATCTTTACTAAAAAACCACATAAAAACTATTATTAGCTTAATCACAACTCCCGCGCACGTTACAACTGGCAGAACTTAAAATTACATCATTCTATTATAAAATTACCAATGGTAATTAATTATACATCTACCTATTCTATATTTTTTTATGAGCTTGTTCTTTGTGTCAGATAAGATTTCAAAGTAGTAATTTATGAGTAGTTATGGCGTCCACTTTTTGTAATACTTAATTCAATTATGAATGTATAATTTTGTTTCTTTAAAGACTGTTTTAGTTTATTAATAATCTAATAAGCTTCAACGTCGCGATTAGGGCTGTGTAGATTTGTGTTGTGTTCATATGGTATTGGGTTTAGGGCCGTTTGTTCAATCACCAGATAAATTTATCTGCCAGTTAAAATTATGTATTGCTATCCTTTTTTCGTGTCATATAAAAGAAAAGTGACAGCCAACACTTATCGAACAGATATGTTTTATCTGGTGATTGAAAAATTAGCTCTTAGATTAACACCCCACTATTTCTTACTAGGATGTTGCAAGAGATGACTAAGGATCCCAGTTGACTACAGATATAATAATATATAAACTAAGTACCTATAAAAATCAACCCTTTGAACTAATTTCTTGATTTAAGCCCCCAAAAATCGAAAATTAGACCCTCCAAGAATCCTCGTTAATCCCGACACCAAACAAAAATAAAACATCAAATAAAAGAAACAATTAATTACATATCTAATACATCCTGTGTGGTGTCGGGTTTACAACAACACCTCTCCATTTCTTCTGTGGATCTCGTAAAAGAAGTTATTAAGGAATATTTTAGGCGACAGGCTAGCAACCTGTCACTGTTATACCTGCCAACTCAAAACCCAAAAAATATGCTAGAAGCGGCCATGAAATGTGAAATAGTCACCGTTTTGTCTACGTAGCGTTTTGTGCGCTCTGCCTACCCCATTAAGGAACACCGGCATGATGTATGTATGTATGTCCATTAAAACAGCGCCTCTAGCGGTCACTAGCGTAAATTCCCCATACAAACCGTTGACGCCGGTCACTAAACGCATGGTAGTATAGTATAGCGGCGCGATCTATAGATCCGTGGATCTCTAGACCTCTCGTGAGGCAGGTTTAAAACGCATGCGTTAGAATTTATTGTGTCAATAATGAGCCGCCGTCGTGTCGCCTGGCAGGGCTGCCACTAAAGACGGAAATAAAATATAATAATTTTATGGGTGAATATTTAAAAATGTTCATATTCGACGACAGAGGAAAATATCGGCTCAGTCGAGGAGTTCACAGAAAAGCTTATGGTCTTAATATAGTAAAAAGTTAATCACTCACTTGTTACACTATTATAAGACTATTATTAAACATGAGTGAGTCTCACGGTAGTTTAATGCTCAAAAATATTGTTCTATATTTTCGATAAATGGTAATGAGAAACAATGCTTCATGGTAATGAGAACTCAAGAAATGGTAATTAGGATCTGTGAATATTAAGGATCCTTACTAATATTATAAGTCAGAAAGTGAGTTTGTTTATTTGTTCCGCTTTCACACCGTAACTACTGAACCGATTGCTTTGAAATTTTGCAGACGTAAAGATAGAAGTCCGGATTAAATAATAGGCTACTTTTTATCCCGGAAAAATTGATGTTCCCGAGGGAAAACAAAAATATAGTTTGCTTGATAGATCGATATCGATCGATGATAGATCGATATCGATCGATGACCGATCGATAGATGATAGATCGATGGCGCTGTGTGTCGTTTGAAACGAGAAATTTTATTATAGTTGTGCTTTATACGCAATATAACCGAGTTCCACGCGGGCGAAGCCGCGGGCGGAAAGCTAGTAATTTATAACTGGTACAATGTTAGTGAGAAAAAGTACAGATTTTCAATGAATGTTTTATTTCCATTTCATTTCTGGTAAATTACTGTAATTATGAGGATTAAAGACAAGTTAACGTTGAAAATTACGTATAACTCACGTTTAAAATTGAATTTAGCTCGACATTTTTCGGGCTAATCCGATCGGCTCCTAGATGAAAGGCAACGGATTAGTCCGAAACATATTTAGTTAAACTCTATTTAAAATGTGACTGATACCTAATTTTCACTATGAGTGATGAGTGAGTCTTACAGTAGCTCCTTATCTAAAGAAAAAAAGTTGCCTTTTAAAATCCAGTGTTGCCAGCCCTATATTCCAATAATCGTATCTGAGGCGGCGCGCTCAAAGGCCCACTATCTCGGCGCACCGCGCTTCGCCGCAGGCGCAGGTGGGGTGAGTGCTTAGCGTAGTGTCCACTGCTGCTTAGCGGCAGGATTAGCCGCTGGTGGTGATCCGGACGGATCGAGTCAGTGCAAATTGCGAGACTAATTATGGAACTAATTTAAATAGCGTCTTATAGTAATATGCAAGCTGATAAAAAACAACATACAGTACGTACATACAATAACGGCTGTGTTCCAAAATGGGGTAGGCAGAGCATACGAAATGTGACAGACAAAACCATGATTATGACTATATCACGCATTGCTGCCACTTCTAGCATAATTTTAGGTTTGAAAGCAGATGGAAGAGGTTTAATAATGACAGGTTCCTTATAGTACACCTAAACTTAACTCCTTAGCTGCCTCTTACGACATCCACGGAAGAAATGGAGAGGTGTTATTTTAAACCCGACACCACACGGAATACCATTAATTTTACAATCAATCATTATTCATAAAATTGTTTTTAATTTCCACAGCGAATAATTTTAAATAATGAACTCTATTCTTTTATTAAATTAACAACGATGCAAGTAATGAATTCCCAAAATAACCGAATCTGCCGATCTTAGATTTGTTTGACGTAGGTTATAGGCAGAGCGCGGAATTTTGCTAGCAGCATTGGCTTGTCATAGTGATCACTGTGATAAGTGATTGATCACTTATCGACTCTACCTAAATTATATCGGTATCAAATATAAATAAGTATATTAGAACTGTAACAAACGATAGTAAATTAATTTTAAATTTTAAATTAAATTATTGTTTGTTATACCTAGTTCTAATATATTTTCAGTCTATTTACACTTTCGAATAAACAAATATAAAATTTTACTGTCTCTATTTGGAAATGCCTTGAAAATTCATAATTATTGATTAGATAAATTTAAAAAGTAACTTTAAATGTACTGCAGATTTTTGTACAATGCATTTAATTTGAAATTATTCAATTTCAAAGCGATTTTTGGTTTCAACCGTCAAATTAAAAACAACGTAGATTTTTGGTGCGTTAGACAATAGCGCTACCGGACTGATGTTTGCATCACGAATATGAACGTTTCTGTCTGTCAACATATTTATAGGTTGCTTTATAAGTCCTATTCACCGTCAAACCAGTGCCCTGCCGCAAACAACCGCGGTCCGTTCCTTACCGTTGCCGCCAAAGCGCGCCGCGTGTGTACGCTCGAAAAAGACCTGTTCTTTTTTGTTTTTAAAAGGTTTTTTAATGGGCATGGATCGGGCCGTGTCACGGAGAGGCTGGGTCATTTATGGTCGGCGTTAGGATGCAAACAGGGGCTGTCTACGGAAACGTTAAGTAGCGGTGGGGACTTGTTTGGTGACCGACGGTCACTTTTGGTGCTACAGACAGTGCAGACGACAGACTATCCGTGACGCACTATTTAGTCTGTGAAAATGGAACCTATGCAATATGCAGTAACACACGACGCGGAAAAATTCCGGCGCACAATGCATACAATCCATGCAGACTATTTGTGCGCCGCAGACTCGATCGCACAAAAAGTGTGCCGTCTGCGCTGCAACTTTGGGTCACAGCTCACAGGGTTTTGGTCTAAACAAGATTGGAGATCTGCGAGTTAGCCTGTGCGAGAAAGGCTGACCTGTCATTTTTTGACGTTTCTGGTTATAAAGTGACAGGTATGGTCTATCTCCATTTGGCGCAGCGCAGACGACAGAGTTTTGTGCGATCGAGTCTGTGGAGCAATAAATTCTCTGAATGGCGCGGTGACAGTTTCCACGAAACTCTGAATGGAAATTACTGGAAACTGTCAGCGCGCCATTCAGAGAATTTATTGCTCCACAGACTCGATCGCACAAAACACTGTCGTCTGCGCCGCCCCTTTTGGTTGTTTTAAGACTGATCCCAGTATTCGATCTACGTTCGTTTCCTGGAGAAAGAAAAATCTGTTGATAATGTAGGGGTGATATTTTTCTATCTCTGGTAAGTAAAGTCCGAGTAAGGTGAACCCTCGATAGATTGAACGTTAGATCGTACAGTTATATGTCGTACTCCCTACGCAACTTTGACATCGATACTGAACAGATTGTACCATCACGAACAGGGATAATACTAATCCAATAGCTGACTAGTCAGTCACATCGGTCATTGATTGATTACACGTCTAAATTGCGAACAGTAGCAAGTGGCTCAACAATCCCGGTTCGTGACTGTACCTATTGTATTTGCTTAGAGAGAGATCTCTCTATTGGAGTCTCCCTCAATTTGATCAAAATCTGTACTTCCACCAATATGCAAATTGTTCAGATTCAGATTCAGATTCAGATTCATTTATTGCCAAAACTGTGTAAATACATTGTTAAAATGTCAAAAATCATTAGTGTTCGTAAATCAACACATGTTCGTAAATCATTAGGCAAATGAATCATACCTCACGCATTCGTGGGACAAAATAACTTCACGCGTTTATAAATATCAAATGACAAATCAATCGCCTCTGGTAATCTACCATCGGAGGCGCCTGCGTGGATACAGACGTCATGCGGGACTGCTTATCTGATGGACGGTCGCCGGTGGAGCCATGAAGAAAGCGGGGATGGGTAACAGGAGGATTAAAGGCTATTTAATTAAACTATAGCGGGAGGCTTAAATTTATTTACCACAACAGTTCAGAGTAATAGACTAAATATCGCGGCAATGACAGTGAAGTCGTTAGAATCACACCGTGATGCTAGCGCGCTAGGGGCAGCGCAGACGACAGACTTTTGTGCTATCGAGTCTGCGGCGCAATAAAAACTCTGAATGGCGCGCAGAGAGTTTCCATTCAGAATTTTTATTGCGCCCCAGACTCGATCGCACAAAAGTCTGTCGTCTGCGCTGCCCCTTATGGAACACAACGCGTTAGAGTCACGGTGTGTGTCTAACACGCGCGACGGGTTAAAAATACTGCTTTCTCTTTCTACCGTTTAGACCTTTCACGAAATCTCGAAATTTAAGCGTATCTAAACTGTGGACCTTCTTTGAAATTACAATGTGCTTTGAAAGTACAATTTAAAATGTGAAACCTTTTTTTGACGGTAGGAAAATGCAGATCTTAAGCAGTGTAACGTGGCTTTTTAATAGTATGTAGGTATATAGCGCTTCCTGGTATGGTGTCGGGATATCTCCATTTTTTCCATGGATGTCGTAAGAATCGACTAAGAAAGTTGCGAAGTGCGTAATAGTCATAATCATGGTTTTGTCAAAGACTTTGACAAAACCAAGTTGGGACCTAGGCGTGATTTAGCGCTTATGAATCCGCTTGTTTCCTGGCCCCAAATGGAACAGTAGCACGCTGATCTAATTCATCGACGAATCGATAACATTGCAGAGTGACTCGCGTATATTCTGTTCTCACGCGACTAATAACGCCTTTAAAGGTTATTAAAATAAACTACACTGGACTTGAGACGTCTAATTTTAACGCGTTTGACTATTCATTGCTGCGTTTGTCACGATTAATGAAACTACGACGCATCGTGAAGAAGCAATGTACTTTAATACGCGGCCAATTCGCACGTACTTCTTGACACGCCTAAAACTACGCACTGATAGCTGAAGCGGAGCGTGGTATGAACGAAACGCCTTTTTCCCGGCCGTAGCTTTGTGCGTCCTCTTTCGTACAATTTTGAATGTTACAACCGATACCGTGACGCCACGATTTCGAAGAAAGAAGTTAAGAACCAAAACGGCATAAACGATTAGATACAAAGTTTTTTTAATATCTATCTATTATCTAGTTAAATTTGAAGCCATTTTCATGACTCTGTAATTTACCACAGGGAAAAAAGAACGAATCGATAGTTCACTATTTAATGCAGAAATAAATTGTTCAGACTTTAGACTATCTCTATGGGGAACTTTGAAGAATACTTAATTTTAACTCCGCAAAGAGTAGATAGATGTAAAGAGGTAAAACGAAAAATGCGATTTATTTGCGAATTTGTTCAAACTTCATAGCAAAATTCATAGCAACGTAGCAAAAGCCATCTTTAAAAAATACGTTTCTACATTTCTGAAAACGTTTTTAATTTGATTAAGAGTAATGTTCTTTTTTTTTTCTGTATAAAGATTTCCATTTTGTTTGCGAATCAACCCGAAGAATAGATGGAGACAGGTCGATGGCGGCAGTTGTACAAACGTACCGCTTGGAGGCGCTGTCTCAGTTTCCATACAATTTTGCGTTAATTTGCAAACGAAATCGTTATCGATTCATGGCCGTTTTGATTACACTGAGCACTCTGACTTTCGTCTCGTCGCGTTTGAGCAACATCGTGCCTAAGGTCCAGTTACTAACTGGTTAGTAATCATTAGGCTTAGGACTTTTGGATGCTCGTCGTGGTTCTAGAATCCATGGAGTTGCCATTATCTTAAATATTTTTTAGCTGTCAAATCAAAGTGTAAAAAATTAATGTCATGATTTATGCGGATATATCAGTAATTAATTAATTTTATAGTAACTCTACATAAGTTACAGTTTACAGGTGACGCGATAAGAATATTATAATTATACGAGTATGATTTACTTCGTCGATATGCATCCTCTTTAATAGGTACTACTGTTGTGATTGTGACAGACTGACAAGTATTAACTGATCACTAGACTATTTTTTAGACTTCGAAAAAAATCTTATTAGAATTTTAACATGATGGCGACTCCATGGATTCTAGAACCACGGCGAGCATCCAAAAGTCCTAAGCCTAGTAATCATAATTACAAATCAGTTCCATCACTCTCGAGTATATCTACGTGATAAAGGCAAAGGCTAGCTCCATGAAAGGCTAGTTAACAAACCCCAACCTGTTAACCGCCGCAAACAGAACCCAACAATACACTATTTTCGTCCCAGACTGTTTACACTTTTATTTACTCTACCTATTACCGTCCAAGGGCCTTTACTCCATACCGCGGTAGGACCTGCTAATTCCAAACCTCCATCCTTTACAAATATGTTCAAAACCAACAATAACCCATACGGGTGAAAATCCCAACTCAAAACCTCTTGGATTCATACAACACTTCAAGCGATTCTGGTTTTTAAAGACAGTGTTAAGTCGACCGTATTGTTTGTTCACTGGTTAGAGATAACCTGATGTTTTGTTTCGCTTTTTACCTACAGGGCGGAGAGAGATGGTTGAACGGTAATTGATTGAGTAATAAGTGTCTAATTTATTGAGATTGGTAGAACAGGAAAGATTTTGATTAATAGACTTGTTGGGTGTGGAAAGAATTATTTCGGGCTATGTAATTTAAAAAGCCGTGGTAGCCCAGCGGTTCGACCTGTGGCCTCTCAAGATCGAATTTGATATTTATCACGAGCTATTCGGTGAAGGAAAACATCGTGAGGAAACCTACACACAGCGACGAAGTAATTCAACGTTGTGTGTGTAGTTCTTAATCCGCACTGGGCCCGCGTGGGAACTATAGCCCAAGCCCCCTCATACTGAGAGGAGGCCTGTGCCCTGTAGTGGGACGTATATAGGCTGATGATGATGATGATGTAATGGAACCTTATTTTGGAAGCCTTTATTTAGCAAAACTAGCAATCAAGAGTACGGCAATTCTAGTTGTGTGTGAAGTTACCAATCCGTGTGAAAGTATAATAACTAAGTCATGTCTAAATTGTGCATAGTTGTGGGACGTACCTACACAGACAAAAAATTGGCAAATATTATCGGCTTTAAGTGTTTAAAGTTAGTGACGGGTTTAGAATTAAACCTCTCCATTTCTTTCGTGGTTTTCCTAAGAGGCGACCAAGGAAATAGTATAAGTAATTATTTCAATTGACATAGGTACTAGCAGCCTTTTTTTGCTTTAAGCTGCATCTGTTGTTTTAAATTGACAAGGATAATGAGATAATGACAGATTGCTAGCCTGTCGCCTAAAATATGTCCTAACGACATCCACGGAAGAAACGGAGAGGTGTTATCCCAAACCCACACAGGATGTTTGTATATGATGTATGTATGCAACACAGGATGCAAAGCTAAACCGGTTGGTATAAGCCTAAGAGGATCATGCAGTAGCTCGGATGATAAGCAGATGCTAAGCTAATAAACGTCACAACACGTCGATCTGTATCGCTGCCCGGTAGGACCGTCGGATTAACGGGTGGCACGTCTGGGACGCAGTGTGCTGTGCTAACCTGATCCAAAGGGTGTACCAGAGCTAGAAATAAGAATATCTACAGATTAAATGTTTTTTTTTTTTACTTTTTTTTTGTTTTTAAGCTGACATACATACATACAGTCACGGCTGTAGTCCCAAATGAGGTAGGCAGAGCACACTAAACGTTACATAGGCAAGCCATGCCCATTTCACGTTCCGTGGCCTCGTCCAGCATAATTTTAGGTTTAATAATCATATGAAAGAGGTATAATAGTGACAGGTTGATGGCCCGTCGCCTAAAGCATACCTAAACCTATTTAGACTTAGACGACATCCACGGAGAAAATGGAGAGGTGTTATTCTAAGCACGACACCACGCGGGCAAACTAAAATACCTATATAATATGCTAAAAGTGGCTACGTAACGAGAAATAGTCATGCGAAAAAACATTTATACTTAAACTAAAATTTGTACACGGTTTCACTCAAAGGTATAATTTCAGTATTTAAAAACATACATACATACATACATATTCTCACGGCTGTATTCCCAAAAGGGGTAGGCAGAGCACATGAATTGAAAAATTCAGTGCCACGTTTAGCAATTTCAGTATTTAAAAACCAGTACATTTTTAGCCTAATATGCACCCATCACAATACAGAGGCAAAATTTCTTACGCCACAGTATGTTACATTGTAATAAATCATTTACAGCCCAGTGTACCCCCGGAACTAAAAAAACTAAACGTGCCCAGTAGCCATAGGGTTTTATGACGGACCAACGGACAAAAAGTTGATCCGACACGTACTGCCCGGCTCAGGTTGCACACAGATTAAAAATAATTTTCTAAAAAGTTGTCACTCACTTAACCATATTTTAAAATGAAGGTTTATGTATCTGCGAAGTTCCAGAAAAAGGGAAAGTATATTTTTTTTAATTTTTAGATTTTAAATCAACAGCACTATCGATTTTTATGCCTTACAAAGAATCCCCAGATTTTCATACGTAAACAATAGATTGAGGTATACATACCTCTACATAGGTATATGTATACGAACATCACTACTGTATTCCCAAAAGAATCAATAGTATAATTGTATTTATTTCTGTTGGTCACATTAATCCTATTAAATAATGCTTTGCCTGTGCGATGTCGGGATAGAATAACACCAATTCTTCTGTGAATATCGTAAAAGGCGAATTAGGAAATAGGTTTAGGTATGATTTAGGCGACAGGCTAGCAACCTGTGACTATTATACCTCTTCCATCTGTTTTAAAGCCTGAAAGTATCCTCGACGCGTCAGCGAAGCGTGAAATAAGTATGTTACGTGTTCTCTGCCTATCCCATTTAGGAACACTGCCGTGATGTATGTAGGTATGTATGTAATATCTTAAGCAATTACACTATAA
Source organism: Adoxophyes honmai (assembly GCA_005406045.1). Taxonomy (NCBI): domain Eukaryota; kingdom Metazoa; phylum Arthropoda; class Insecta; order Lepidoptera; family Tortricidae; genus Adoxophyes; species Adoxophyes honmai. The sequence goes on from BHDV01064227.1 coordinate 110,442, forward strand.
TGCTATCCAAAGCTTTTAAACAAACATTTGACTACCAAAAGCCATTTTGATTTCTACGACACCTGAGAAAGTCTGAACTAATAACTCTCCGCCCGTTATTTTAATATTTGGAACAATATTTGCTGTTTACTCCCATACAAATTCCCTCACACTTACGGACGTGACAGACCGACAGACAAACGTTCTCACGATTAGCAAATAATCGTATTAGATATCGATGTTTTCTGATCGATCCGAGAAGCGTGAGAATACGTGTGGAAAATACGAGCAAAGCTAACCTAACTGTTTTTTTCTCATTGAAATGTCTACGCTGAAAGCAGGTTTCTTCGCATGAAAAACATGATCAATTAGCTAAAAACAATACCGCGTCCATTAAAATGATCTAAAACAATGAATCCATTTCTTTTGACGTAAAATGCGAACGCATCCATATCGCATCGCCATATTTGAACGGAGATCACCTAATTTGGCATCGCCTAATTTTAAAACGATCGATGCATGAAGTTTCTTTTGATAAAATTCAAAGTGATTACTCGTAATAGTTTTCTTATATCGTTTCAAATTGCAATAAAAAGAAGCAAGTCGGCATTTCAGTGTTTTCCGATGCTTCTTTTATGTATAGTTCTAAAGTTACCGGTACTCTAGCATTATTAAATTAACTAATAAAAATTGTATTTGTTTCGAAGCGACGATTCTCCTATGTAAAAACAAAGTATCTCGGTCCACGGCTGATTCTAAGCACCACAACCCCTTTACCTCACCACACACTCATAATCTAAACTCAAACTCTTATCGACTGTCCCCCATAAAAGACCTATAATGTCTCAAAAAAAAAAAAACAAAAGAAATGTTCGAATCGTTATCTCTGGTCGGCGCCAGTGGCAGAGAGCCGGGTTTTTTCTTTTTTTTTCAAGCAAAAATCCCGTCGCGCTGGACTGGTAATTGACAGAATTTACGCAGCCGATAAGACGGTTTATATTGTTATAACCCGTTTGGCTTTGGGAATGAGTGAACGCCTTTCGGTTTCGAAAATATTCCGAACGCCGGTTCTCGATGGACGCCGAGTGTTTAGGTAAAAGGGAAAGGGCAAGAAGATTTGATTTTTGAAATTGGATTTTTTTTTACTCTTAGGTACCTAGTTCTCTGAATGTTTTGTCTGTGGTTTCAATTTCTCTAAACGCATAAAAAATTGTGATGTCTTGGAAACAAACAGAAATACAGATAACTAAATTACTTAAATAAATATTGCTTAGAAAACCTTTTAAAATATGACAACATAAAGAAACCACCGGTTCAATTGTTCTGTCTGATTGTGTTGTAACAGATGTCATAATAATAATTATTATGTTTTTCTTTTTAGCATAACAACGCAGGTAAAGTTAAGTAAAATGGAATCTAAAAACTGTCGTGTCTTTGAATTTATCACCATTATGAATGAATTTTCTTTCGTATTTCTTTAACATTCTTATTCTTCATTGTTTAGCACGCACTTACTAACAGTTTTGAAACTTGCTGACATCATCGGACCTTACAGATACCACACGAAATATCTTAATAGAGCAAAAACCAAAATACAATAAACCGCCCACCGATCCAAAACGATTAGATTAAAACACCCTGTAAAATTCCCGCCCATTTTGACAGCTGTCAAATGAAACTGACGTCTTAATTTTTTTCAGGTTATGGCTTCATAACTTCTTCTAGGGCGATGACAAAGTGTTTTCGACCAGTTGCAAATATTTTGTGCGGAGGTGACGTGGTTCGCTATTTATTGTGTTGGCGTTGATGTTCGGATGATAAGGGTGGCGCCTTGTCACGTGCCATAGCCATGCGTCAACTCTACCTGCTAATTTGTCTTTGTTTTCTGTTAGTTTTTATATAAGGGCCCGGATAGACATGCTTGGACCAATGACGAATCTTTACTAATAAATCGTCAACTTAAATGTCATGACGTAAAACTCTGACATACCTTTTCGAAGTACTTACCTAATCTAAAACTATGTCGGGCACAATAAAAAATTAATACTCTACCTACATACGGTTATTTAATAACCGACCTATAAAATTTAATGATACAAGAAATGCGCTCGATATTTATAAATACAATTGTAAAATATAACCCACATAAGAAGTCTTAGTAACTTGCCTAATTAGGACAAAATAATTGGATTAAACTTGTACGAAATAATTTAAAACGTTAAATTTATTTTTATACACAGATAAGACAAAAGGTCACCTATTTTACTAAAAAAAGGGTTTTAGATAAATGTAATTAAGATGGGAGCATATTGTTGGCAACATTAAAAATTAAAAAGCTATTTTGTTAGACTTTAGTTACTCGGAACGGTGAATTATATTAGGTTTACCAAATCAGATCATAATGTTTGCAGATGATATCCTAATTTAATTTTGAGTTGTAATTCCATAATGAATAATCATAAAGCTTTATTAAGATAACTATGAACCGAAAAATAGGTCAGCAACCCAAACAATAGTCGAAAGTGATGTCACTGTCAAATGAAATTCGATTCTTTTACCTTACGGATTATCGACATCACCAATCGAAAGTCAAACTTACTTTTAAGGATTAAGGAAAGAATTCCCTTAATTGCTTCCATAAAAAAAAACAGGCGCCATCATTTTGTCGCCAAGGCTTGGCGTCGAACATCCGGAGTTTTTTTTACTTTTTTTTAAATCTTGGGTCAGCGCCCATGGCGTTAAAATATTGTTGGTGTGTAGTTGCCCTAATGATTTATTGTGTACTTGCCGTGGCTGACGTTTAATTTTTTTTAAGTAGCATGTGGATACTCGATGAGAAGTGGTTTAAAAATGACCAAAGTTGATGATAGATTTTTTTGAGTCGGAAGGTATATTTTAGATTTTTTATTTTTGTTACCGACGCAGAAAAAGGATATTTTTAAATTTGTGTAACTGTTTACCTACTTCTCCCAGCGTTTCTTTGTAACACCGTAGCTATGAGATGTAAATCCAGATTTCAATAAGTTAAGTACCTATACATATTTGACGAGTTGACTTTTGAGTTGAGTTGAGTCAACTCGTGACCACGGTCGCTGTAACGCGGCCGAAACGTCGAGAAGGTAAATAAAATAAAATCGTGATTAAGTCCCGCGTACATACATATAAATATGAGTGAGAATCGCGAAAGTTTAAAACATTACCTACATATTTTGTTCATTTGTAATTTCCAATTAAAATTAAGGATAATTTAGACGTTTTAAGTTCGGTCGATCATTTGTTTGATTTGAATATTTGCTAGTTACACAAGGGTAAATTCTTACCAATTGACTGATCCACCGTGGAACTTTAAAGGACCCCGTACCTAAAGTATAGAAAATGTCGTTTCAGTCAAATATTCTGACATTTTGATATGTTATAGATTTTAGTGCCCTGGACAAAAGTCTACGTGGGCGCTACCACGGTTTCCGGGTCCCTTTCCATGTTCACTTCAGGGCACTGAAATCTACAACATATCAAAATTTCAGAATATTTGACTGAAACCACATTTTCCTGCACTAACACTGCATTGCTCTACAAAGAAAAACTTTATTACGTTTATTTTGACATTATGTGACGGGTAGGGAATCAATTGGTTTGACCGTAAACAGATACCTACTTTACTATAGTTCTGTTTTTTGTAGAATAAAATTTTGTAGCTTTTATAATACAATAAAGTTAATGTTTGAATCTGTCCCATGCTGCTTGGTAACACACCTACACAAAGACATTAAAAATCCTTAAATATAATTTCAAATACCGGTTCCTTTAACCTCCGCCTTCATTACAAGCTTGACAACGAGGTGTTTTATTATTCCAAACAAAATAGAACTGGTTCTTTATGTTTACGATTTATGAAACTAAAGTACCAGCTCTAAAAATTACTCGCATGAAAATATAATTTAAAAAGTCATTTTATGCCACAAAATTATCCCTCTAATTAACACGAGAGACCCAGAATTAACTAAACTAAAACAAACTCAAAGATCGGAGATGGTATCGGTGACAACTTGACTCCATAAAAGACCTTAATTTTCCGCTCGATATTCAAAAATGTTTCGAGCGTGTGGCTCATTAAAAAAATTCTTGGCGCCTTCACCGAGAAAAAAAGTTAGAAGCAATATGGCTGCCGTCAGGCGGGTTCCGTGATTTGAGTTTGATTCTAATTATTGAGATTTGTTTTAGTTTCGACTGAGTACTCTACATATTTATATATTTATATGGGTTTTCACTATCATCATCACTAGTATAATAAAACAAAGTTGCTTCTCGCCGTCTGTCCGTATGTATGCGTAGATGTTTAAAACTACGCAACGGATTTTGATGCCGGTTATTTTAGCAGATGAGAGATACAAGAGGAAGATTTTTATGTATAAAACATACATAATATATATAGTAGAGTAGGTACCACTGATAATTTTAGAGGTTTCTTATATGATGTAATTCTGTAGTATGTTTAAACAAAATTGTACAGAAGACGAATCTGGATGAAGATTGAAAACAGATAGAAGAGGTAGTATAATAGTGACAGATTGCTAGCCTGACGCCTAAAGCATAGCTTAATGAAATATCCTTAGTCGCCGCTTACGACATCGACGGAAGAAATGGAGAGGTGTTAGTCTAACCCAAAAAAAAGGGGGTTTAAAAAGTGGGACCCAGAGGACAAAGTTAACTCTCGGAAGTTCGATGTAAAGATTAATCTCCAGCTTCAAAGGCGGCTCGCTGGTCAAAGCACATCCGAAACCCATTTGCATACCGGCCGAGCGGGCTGCTTTACGATTTTTTAGATAGGTACATAGACATTCTTAATGAAAATTGACACAATACATTCATGTCGTAAACATAAGGAATTCACAAAAAGATCGTAAAACGTTAAGAAGACATTTAAAAAAAACAGTTTCAAAAATGTGTAGGTATATGTCAAAGGGGCATAAAAAATAAAATGGAAAATGAATAAAGATAGCGTAATAAAATGTAATTTAAAAGTAAAAACTCGCAGTGTGAGAAATGTCGAACAAAAAAGTAGTGAGTACCAATCTCAAAATTAAAAATAAAGTGTAAAAAAACTAAGCAAATACCATAAGTTAAGTAAGACTATAACCCACGATAGAGCCTCTTTACAGTGAACTTCATAGTGATATTGTATTGCTTGACAAAGGAAATTTTTGTTATGTTTATTACAATGTTCTACGGTAGGTCAGAAATCAATTGCTCTGGTTGTACACGAGCGAAACCTATCTAAGTTATATCATTTAGCATTAATATTATGAACACATCTGTTTGTGTGAGTAATAATTTTGTACTCAGTTCTTTAAGTAAATATGTACAGGTAAAGATCTAACTAAATTCATGAAATTGTCTTAAGGCTTTTTTTAATTACCTAATCTGGTTACTAGTCTACTGCATCGTAAGTATCGTAACTGTATATTGCCATGATTTTAGCTAAAAATGCAGGGATTTTTTTATTGTAGCTACTAAATTGCCAACACCTCAAGAATGACCAAGTGTGTTTTCTAGATAGGCTATACCGTACTCGTTACTACCAAGCGAGTCAAGAAGGCTTGTAGGTAGAGTTCATCGTTCTGGCCGCATATAAGTTTTTAAAACTGAAATTAAAAAAAAAGAGAACGTCAACTTCACAAGGCAAAGCTTTCAGTTTCTTTAAGTTATTGTGTAAGATACTTACCCATTCATTTGTGGCCAGTAATACAGTGTTTTATTTATTGACATATTCAGGCATTTCTGTTTCATAATACATCTTAAAAAGTATTTACAAGTAGGTTTATGCAGTTTTCTAACATAATCTGAATAGATATCGAGTCTCGAGGCAATATTGCCGTTATGTGATTTCTATACGAATTCAATACGACTGTGTCGCATGTGAATTGGATTATTATTTAAATTTCGTATTAAAATGCAGTTGTAACATACTCTTAGTCGCATGCAGAAAATGTTTACTAAGTCAATAATATATAGCACAAACACCACGCCTGTGCTTCTAAATGGGATAGGCAGAACACACAAAATGCTACACAAACAACATGACCAGGGCCGTCTTTAAACTATTTGAGGCCCTGGGCACATTAGGATCATGGGGCCCCTATGGTTATCATTTGGTAATCTGGCAGGAACTAGGGGGCCCCATTCGATCGCGGGGCCCTGGGCACGTGCCCATAGTGCCCAGTGGAGAAGAAGGACCTGAACATGACTACGATACGCAGCCACTTTCAGCATATTTTTTAGGTTGCATGTGAAAACGTACCATAGTAACAGGTAGCTAGCCTGTCGCCAAAAATATACCTACTTTAACCTATTTCCTTACTAGTCTCTTTTGGAATCCACGGAAAAATCTTATGTGTTATTCTAAACTGACTACACGAGTCACCTCTTAGCATGAAAAATAATAAAAATAGACTAAAATATATTTTAGGCAACGGGCTAGCAACTAGTCACTACCACACCCACCTCTAATAGGTATCAATTTTGATAGAAATGGTACAAACAAATACATAGTAAGTTCTACATTTGAATAACAAATAAAACGTGCAAATGTATCCCCCGTACAACATATAACCATATGCAGATAACACTATCACTTTACTACCGTAGCTTTGTTTTTGATAGCCGTAATTCCAAAACATATGTTCCTATTCTACCACCTCTATATTCGTATCTGTCGCTTATCAGGCTGAAAACGCGTAGAATATGTTTACATTATTTTAAACTCTATGGTGTCGGGTTGGAATAAAACCTCTCCATTTCTTCCGTGGATGTCGTAAGAGGCGGCTGAGGAAAGATTTAGGTCATGGTTTAGGCGACAGGCTAGCAACCTTGTCTGTCTGATCTGTTTTTAAACTTATAATTATGCTCTTCCATCTTTTTGCAAACCTAAAACTAGGCTAGAAGTGGCTGCGAAGAGTGATGCAGTAGTAACCACGGTTTTGTCTATATCACGTTTCGTGTGCTCTGCTAAACGCTGTACACCTGTTTCGTACCTGTCCACACCTTTTGTAAATACAGGCGTAATGTACGTTTATATATTCATGGCTACAATTAATATTCCTGGCAACTTTTGTGCGTCTTTGGGGCAGCGCAAACGACAGTTTTTTTGTGCAATCGAGTCTGCGGCGCACAAAAAGTCTGTCTGGATTGTATGCATTTTGCTCCAGACTTTTTGCGCTACTTACTGCAAATAATTCCATAGGTTCTATTTTCAAAGACTAAGGGCTTGTACACAAAACCGCGATGCGACGCAATGCGACGCCGCATCGCAGGAACTAATGCTTCAAATTGCCGGGATTTGTTCTAAAAACCAGCAGTTCGCATGGCTATTTTTTGCGGTGCGGCGTCGCTACAACCTCCAAAAAGTTCGTCGCGGATAGTCTGTCGTCTGCGTAGGGCCTTTATTGGCTGACAGCACTGGTATGTAGCAACCATGCGTAGGCGCACGCTAAACACTCTTCCGGCCATAAACGCATCTGAGGAACCGACGCGTTCTGATCGCAGGATTACACGGATCAAGTTTTTTACTATACACTTGTCTTGTCCCCTGTAGCCAATGATATTTCATAGCTGCATTTCTCCCGTGGATGTCTTAAAAGGTAAAGGTCTAGACTAGGGCTTGAATTAAGGTAAAGGTAGGTAAAGGTATAAGGAAACGACCAAAGGAGTAGAGACAGATGGAAGAGAAGATGGTGAGAAAACCTGAATGATTTTCAGCCTGAATGGACGGAATTTGCCCAAATCAGGGAGGAGTGGTAAAAAGAAGGATATGCCTTTGTTTAGGCAAAAAAATTAAGGCGACAGGCTAGCAAATTATCACTAATATACCTCTAATTTAAAACCTAAAAATGATGCTTGGGGTGGCTATGAAACGTGACAGAGCTACGGGTTTTTGTACCGTTTCGAGCGCTCTGCCTACCTCATTTGGGAACACAGGCGTAATGTATGTCTGTATTTTAAAGGGCATCGTACAGTCAGGGAAATTGGATGTTTAGCAGGTTGAGATACTTCTAAAATTGGCTATTTCCAGCCAGTTGCATGACACATGACATAAATACTCAATATTGAACTTCATGGTGAAGTTTGTCCTATAATGCGATCAAATTATGAAGGCGGTCAACCTGCTCAACATTAAGATTCCCTGACTGTACAAGCATAAAACAGGACCTACTTACTTTAAAAATCTCAACCAACTCTATCACACAGTTGTCTCTGACTTAGGTGACAAAATAACAACACGAAAAGGTTGATGGGCTTTTAAAAAGGTAGGAACCGAAAAGGTTAAAACTGCTGGTCTATTTTGTTAAGCTAGTGGCACACAGTGGTAGACGTGGTAGTGCAATAGGTAAAGGCGAGTCGCCACCGGCGGTTAGCCGGGAGGTGCGAGCTACCGTTCGCACCGCTATAAACCGACGGTGGCCGTTTACCTGAGTCTGTGGATACACTGTTTGTAGGGTTCTGCACACAGACTTAATATCGAAATAGATGGCTCAATACTTCGCGTGCCAAAAGGGAGCCAAAAGGGAGAGCAATGCTCTTCCTTTGACGCGATTTTATTTAGTTTTGTATCACTTAAGACTAGGTTTAACTGCCTAGAGAGAACACAACTCGAATAAGGCGGTGTTATCTTTGAAACGGTTTCACTCGAACTGTTAATACCCATCACAAAAAATGCCTATGACTATTTAACATTGATATAAAAAAAAACATTCTGCTTATTACTGTTGCATATCCCCAGGCAGGTATTAAGGCGAACTTATTCTTTAAAAGATCTCTCATAGCCAATGTTTGAAATATAATAATAATAATTAAACATAATTGTGAAGAGCGACAAAAATAGAAGCTACAATAAATAATACGACTTAGTAATATTAATAAAATTTCCAGAAAATGCTACCGAAAAAAAGGTTTGAACGTCACTTTTGTCCCTACTCACACTAGTTTTCCGTAAGACTTTCTATGCTGCGCCGAAGCCTAAGTGCTCAGTGTAATCAAAACGGTCATGAATCGTTTGCGAATTAACGCGCAGAATTGGAGACGTGTGTCCGCAGCAGTTGTGCAAACGTGCCGCTTGGAGGCGCTGTCTCAGTTTCCATACAATTTCGCATTAATTCGCAAAAGATATCGACGCGCTTTCTGACCGATTTCATACACCAAGCACTCTGCATCTAAGTGCTGCAGCTAGTAAAACATTATTTTATTTCTCTTAAACTCGGTAAATAAGAGTGTGTGCGCAACGCGTTAGCGGCTGTTGGGTGCGTCGGCGCAGTCTGGAAGCGACTCGTCTTACCGCACAGGGCGCGGGATCATCATCATCCATATTGAATAATTCAGACAACTCACGTTCGAAATCGAGTTTACCCCGAAACATCGAGCTAAACTCGATTTATGTGATTTACCCCTCCGTATTTTTCAAGATGAGCACTGAGTCTCACGGTAATTATAATAACGGTTTATCGTCATCCAAATATACTAGCAGAAATAATGTGTACCTTATGATTGTTTTTGTAATTACAATACAATACAGTCCTTAAATAGGTATAGTCGAGTTCATTAATATATGAGCAAAACTGAGGGTTCAAAAATATCTGTACACCTTGTTTCGGGACAATTCGTGACCCATCATCTGGAGTGCGCATCTGGAGTGCCCAAATGAAGTAGGTAGAGCCCACGAAAAATTGTACAGATAAAACCAAGATTATTTGATGTTTCATAGTCACTTTAGGCATAATCTTTGGATTAAAAATTGACTATTCACTTTTACTTCAAAACTAATAGGCAGGCTTGTCGCCTAAATCATACCCAACCTATCCTTATCCGCCTCCACGTCCACGGAAGAAATGGAGAGGCGTAAGTCCAAGCCCAACACGCAGCCCCAAAGGGAACAATCTTGGTCATAAAAGTTAAAAGAAAAGAACTTTTCCTTGTAACTCTCCCCCTGCCGCCGCATTAGCAGAAATAATGTCCCCTTTTATAAATCAATCATGGCTCCCCTTGATTTACCTCTTATTTATCGGATAGAACCCTAACTATTTTACTTGCAGCGGTAGAACTCTTTGAATGTAACTATCTTAGTGTTTTTCTCGGTATGGTAAATAGGTATACAGCAATTGTTTTTGTTTTAGGGGTTGATTTAAACAACCGAGAATGAAATAAGTAAAATTGGAATAAGTCGCTTTTATCCGTTTTTTTCACGTGAAAAACTTATTCGTCCTATTATTGCAAGTCCACCTCTATCTGCAAAAATCTCAGTTTCAGATATATGTAGTTAATTTAATGTTTGAAAACCTTTTTATATTTTGAGACCTGTAAATAATATACTCAGGTATATTTTTAACAAGTTACTGAATTCGACTTTTAAAACCAATAATTTCATACCTCTATTATTCTCGCATAAGGTAGGCAGAGCATAAGAAATGTTACATAAGCAAAATTGACGATTTCGCGTTACGTAGCCACTATAGCCGCGTTTAACACAATTTTAAAATTATAGTTAGAAAAGACAGTAATAAAATTAGCAAGATTTTTAAAAAACTAACATAAGTAGTGGGGATGGGTAATCTTACCAATTTTTTTGCTGACCATTATAGAAAATTGTAAATACTCAGGCGTTTTAAAGAATCTAAGCATATTTATATTCTTGTATAATCTAAAAATTTGAGTCTTTACTGCAAAAAATTACGTTAAAATAATTTTCACTGTACTAAATTTCAAATGTCATAAATATAGCAGTCACATATTTCTCCCTTTATTGACAGTATAAATAGTTACCGGACTGTTTAAATACCTCATAATTATTTTTATGTAACAATTAAGAGGCACGCGAGCACTAAATTAGATGGAAAAGATAACCGCACAGTGGTCTACAAAATACTTGGGATGGGACAAAAATAGAAATAAAGTTTTGACACAAATTTTGATTTTGGGCATACGTTTGCTCCTTTGTTGGTAATTCTATTAAGAATTTAGTGAATCTCTGATACAGGGAAACTTCGTTCATGGTTTTTTTAACAGTTCTTAGGTTCATACAAGAAAATATTTTTTTGTGATCAAGAATATTTTGGCTGAAATGATGAAAAAAATTATGATGAGGAATATTTCATCACGTTTTTTTTTAGCCGTAGCTCACGTAAACTTATTATGCCAGAAACAAGAAATAATGTTTTTAGGTAGCTAGAATTAAGAAAATATGCATCTCGAATCAAATATTACCCAGACAGAAAAGATTGATGAAATTTCACTCTGGACTCTCGTTTAATTTTCATATCACTAGCAAAAATCTTAGCCAGATTTTAAGTGGTGGTGTTTAACGCTCGTCGCTTATTCCAGGTAATTATACAAGTAATTCACAAAAGTTAATAAATAATGAATATAGGCACGTATTTGTATAGAAAAATTAATAAGTCAGGAGTGTTAATATTGATTTGTTTATGTTTTCAAGAAAGAACAAAACACCAATAAGAAAATAAAAGAATCAATTTAAATAACAGCTGCAAAAAATATAGAAAACTACCTAATAGAGATTGAAAAAAAAACTTCTGACTACTCACACACAAGGCCTAATAATTTAGCGTTAGAGTTGGTAGAGTCAATTCACAGTCATTTCCATCATCGACAAATTCACACAGATCCGGTTTTGTAAAAGGCATCAAGTCAAAGGAACAATGTCAATGCAACTGACTTTAATTTTTCAGTTCTTTTGACATGTGATAAATGTATCTTGCGGCTGTTTTAAATTGGGATAAGTAGTTGTGTACCCCAAGTGTTTAGAGAAAATGACGTGGTGTTATGTTTCTTGCGGCACATTCTTTTTGTCAATCATTGTCTTTCCAAAACGTTGGGTAGAGTCCTGCGTAGAGTATTTGCATAAAAAAAAGATTTTGGTTTAACTTACGGTTTTCAAATTGACTCTATCATTTTTATTCATCATCTGGCAGAACGTACGAAAAATACATAGCTGGGTCTTTCTCAAAAAAGTGGCAACGCAACCTGTCAGTAGGTTTCTCTTAGAACTTTTTTTTTGTCATGCACTAATCTTGTAATTAAATAATGTATTTAAATTAAAAGACATCTTTTACATAGTGGCCAAATGTTTTAACATAAAAATAATGTAAATTAATAGGTTAAAAAAAAATTAACACTACGTTTTGTCGTTCACTTGTCGTGTCCCAACGCGAGGGACTTATGTTTGGAGCTAAAAAACTCGTATATGTTTCCAATTTATTTTTATTTGTGTTCTATATTTCACTGACCTATATGATCAAGATTTAATATTATTGTTTCGAATAAAAGAATTGTACCTACATAGCTAATTATTTGCAATTAAAGTTTGTCCACGGTAGTTTTTGTCGCTCACCTGTCACGACATAAACGCTATTCCTGTGCGAATTCTATTACGCCTAATCCATCTCACCCAGCATGAGACGAAAGCTGCAACTGTCTGCTAACGCTGGTGGAAGTAGCAAGTCAGCGATGTGTCGGTGAAAAAAAATACAAACAATACATTCACGCGATCTGGAGTTTGTAACGGGTAAGTTGTCTTTATTCTGTCTTTCATATTTTGTTTTCTGTATGAGCTAATTATCTGATAATAGCCTAAAATATGTAAAAGGCGGTTTACTTTCATGTGTGTAAATGCGAAATTTATCAAACAAACTTTTCGCTTAAGATTAATACTGTAACTGTCATTTTGTCCATAACGTGTACGTCGTTCACCTGTCTAAAATGGAGAAATACGAGCAAAAAAGAGAGAGAAGGAGAAACGAAGGTTAAGAAAATTAAAGATAATCTGGAATTGTATGCTGAATATAGGAAAAAAGTAAAGTACAAAAAGATTTTTGTAATATTAATACTATGAACCAACCCAACCCATCCTAAGAACAAAATTTTTTTGCTACATTGCTACGGGTGTTTTTTTTTCATAAGTTACATAAAACGCATCAAATAAAGCACTTAATGTCAGTTTAAAATTGTTTTGATTTGCTCATCAATCATCTGCTTCCTCTTGTCGTTCACCTGTTATGAAATTTGCTTAGGTTTACGTATGATTGTCGTTAACCTGCGACCATTGTCGATAACCTGACTATGAATTGTCGTTCACCTGTACATCAAAAACTTTGAGGTTCTATATCTTCTAAACTAAAGGAAATATTTTGTTCCCTCCAAGTTATTTCGGTTATTTGATTATATTTTTAGCTATTGTCTAAAAAAAAATTGAAGAAAAACACACTTTTTATAAAAATGCAAAATTAATTCATCGTTGCCACTTTTTTGAGAAAGACTCAGCTGTCTTGTTCAGGTAAACGACGTAACTATTCTCATCTAGAACAGTACTAGATTTCATCTACAACTAACAGATGAAATGCATAGAGATAGATTTCATTGGTTGGAAAATACAATAGCAGAGATTCGATAAATTTGAGAGCTTGCTTTTGACTGTCTTATTGGAATTCCCTAAGTTAGGTCAGCGATGCACAAGTGAATGATTCCATTTGAAATATTTCACTGAATATAGCAGAATAGTTACTTATTTCATTGGTAGTTTCATAAAGCACCAAACTATGAACGAATGTAAAGTCTCGAATGAAGTATTCAACATTGCCCCTATAGTAGAGTCCAGCCTAGCTGGCTTAGTTGTCAAAAGCGTGCGTTTTCGTTCATTCGTTTGTTTGTTATTACTAATTAGTACCTAGTATCATTCGACTTCGAAGGTTAGCTGTCGAAGATCATTCGAATCGACAGATGTTTCGAAGGGGACAGTTAAGCTAGGTACTCACTGGGCATCATCTCCACGTGCGAGGAGGTGTCCATGATGTTGTGGTGATGGAGCATCTCCGGCGGGGACTGCACGAGCCCCCCTCCCCCGCTGGCCATCACCATCCCTGCCTGATCGCAAGACTCGACGCGACAACGTTTTACCTTCTTCTTAGCAATCTTGACGCCTTTCTATACTACCAACTCAATTATTGTCACCGCCAATCAACACTAAAGTTCTATACACAAACGGAATACACCAAAAATATTGTTGCACTAGTTTTCGCTGAGGCACTTCGTCATTTTTTTTTAGAATGTTTGAGACGGACATGCGCGTCCCGTCGCGGCAGCGGCCAAGCCCACACTGCCGTGCTATATCTATAATTCTATGGATCGACGCCAGAGCGCATGACTGGATCGACCTTTCCCCCCATTGGTGGGCTCGTAGAACGCCTTTTGAATACGAGCGCTCCCATTGGCCGACGCCTACCCGCTTTCCCGCCCTAATTGAAGGTACCCTCACAAAATGGCGCTTCCCTATAGCCTTTTGATGCTTTTTTGAACATTTCCTTCGCTAAAAAATAATCCGGTTCGAATATAATGAGCATGATTTATGGTTTTGATCCGTGAGCTCCTTTTTCTGACTTTATTTTTTAATCTGGTCATGTTAATCTTTCGTGTTTTAGGTGGTTTGTTTTTATTAATCGCGACTCGATTTTTGCTTGTTCCCCTGCCAGTGTTTTTCTTTATTTTGACGTACATTTTGTTGTTTCGTGTCGCGCTTTCGACGTGGAATAAACCAGTGGGCATTTTATGTGATTGTTACAGTACGCATTACAAATCGTTTGATCTATTATTAATTGGTGTTTTGTTTCTCTCGCTGTCTGAGGTACTAATAAGTGTCAAGTAGATAGGTTGTGCTGTTAAGACTTCATTCATCATTCTTGTTACCTTTTTATCGTCACGTCACGTCAATTTAGTGTCACAAAAACTCCTAATTAACGTTGCGAATATTTTTTCTTCCTCTCTATCTTTAAAAAAGTAGAAAAAGGTCCATCTATATCACCTAATTACTTTGTCAACGTGTGAGGGCACGACCCGGCAAAAAGCTGGCGCGAACATTTGGCGCATCGGCGCCTAACGTCATTAACGACCATAGATAAGACATTGACTATCTTTAGGAGCAGATGCTCTGATAAATTTTTTTTAGGCAAAAATTTGGTGCTAAGGAAAATAGTTAAAAAAGTTTTTTTATTTTATTAAAAAAACACTAGACAATGGAATCTCAGGTTGTTGGTAATAGATGCACATTTTACCAATTTTAATTGAATGAGCTTTCTTTTATTTATGTTGGTTTCTTTCTTTAGTTATTTAGAGAAGGAAGGAGAAAAATTCGACTTTTCATGCTAGATAAATAATGTTGCAATGCGGTTGAGATGCGTTCTTTGCGAAGCATGAGTGATATCAAACTTACTGATAGGGTGCGTAATAGCGTGATTAGAGAGAAGTGTGGTCTGAAAGAGAGTATTGTAACAAGGGTAGAGAAAAGTATGCTGCCTTGGTTTGGGCATGTGCCCTCGAAGAACGTATATCGACCAGATCGGCGATGTGCTAAAGGGAGGCCAAATTAAGAGTACCCGAAACCGTCGAGCGTGTATGACGAGAGTGATGAATGTTAGTGAAGCGAAAGAAGTATGTCAAAATAGAAGCGAATGGCGCTCTGTTGTCTCTGCCTACCCCGCAGGGAGTAAGGCGTGACGGTTATGTATGTATGTATGTATGTAATATTGTTGGAGATGAATGTTTAGAAAACTACACACATAAAATTACACAAATGGAGAGTTTCGTAGCTAATTTTTCCATAATTTTAGCTTGAAATAGATATATATATTTGCTAAACGTGGCACTGGATTTTTGAATTCATGTGCTCTGCCTACCACTCATGGGAATACAGGCGTGAGAATATGTAGGTATGTATGTATGAAATAGATATTCAATCGTGAGACTCATTCATTTTGAAAGATACGTACGGATAACTCTCTTTTTAAACCTAGTTTTGCTAGTCTTATGAAATACGGATAACTCACTTTTTAGATCGAGTTTCGTTCGACATGTTTCAGGCTAATTCGTAGCCCTTCATCTAGCCCGTAACTCCGTCATCCGCCATTCGTCATCCGCCGTGGCACCTAGATGAAGGGCTACAAATTACCCAGAAACGCGTCGAGCTGAACTCGATTTAGAACGTGAGTTAAGTATCTGTATTTTATAAGACTGGACTTAAAAACCGAAATATCCGCATTTTTCAAGATTTAAAGAACCCACTTCCGCAACTTCAGACCGACTTCCACCCCTTCGCTTATCAGCCGTCGCCGGCGCCGACGCCGCCAGTTTTTGCCCATAAACGCGACATTCCCGCCAGGTGACGAGGCGGTATACTTAACAGACGCTCGGATTGAGGAGCAAAGCTGTATGTACAGTCGAGTTCATAAATATATGAGCAGACAAATGCCAAATATGTAAACTTTTGCACCTTATTGTCAATGTCATAAAGGTGAACAGATATTTTTGAACCCTCAGTTTTGCTCATAATATTAATGAACTCGACTGTACTGCGCGTGTCAAAAGGGAGCCAAAAGGGAGATCAATGCTCTTCCAAGTCCGCGGCGACGTAACGGTGTTCGGTCCGGCGAAATGTTACTAATTTGGACCCGCCTTAAGCTAACAAGAATCATACCTACATATTTATTATTATTACTACGCGATACGCGGGACTAAATCAAACTTTGTTATGATTTTAATTACCTCGACGTTTCAGCCGCATTTCAGCGGCCGTGGTCACGAGCAGTCTACTCTACTCGTACCTGAGACGCGGCCGAAACTCAGAAGAATAATTAAAATTATATCAAAACGTGTTTTATGGACTATGGACTACACTGTGGACGGGTAGGCAGAGACAACAGAGCGCCATTCGCATCTATTCTGACATACTTCTCTCGCTTCACTCACCTTCATCACTCTCGTCATACACGCTCGACGGTTTCGGGTACTCCTAATTTGGGCTTAAATTAAAAATTTTCTCTGTAATTCAATGGTAAAACTGAAAATGATTAATGAAAAATAGACTTACTATTGCTTGTGATAACACCTTTTGATGTTTCTAAATCAAAAAATCAAAATGTCTCTATTTGCCAGAATATGGTAACATGATAAGATCTTAGGTCTAAGGTAAACGCAGGTATTAACGACCCATCGAAAATCTGCAGGTATTACCGACCTATTAATATTATTTGCAATTTCTCAGATTC
>BHDV01064227.1:128907-179609 GCA_005406045.1 Adoxophyes honmai
TCGGTCACATCGGTCATTGATTACACGTCTAAATTGCGAACAGTGGCAAGTGGCTCAACAATCCCGGTTCGTGACTGTACATATTCAACCAGCATGCATGCTAAAGAGGGCAGGCAGAGCGAACGAGACGTGACGTAGACAAAACCATGATTAAAATCATTTCATGCTTCGCAGCCATTAGCATAATTTTAGGCGAAATCTTGGGTTTGTTTAAAAACTAGCTTTCCGCCCGCGGCTTCGCCCGCGTGGAATTCGGTTAAATTGCGGTATAAAGAGATCATTCCCTCGGGAACATCAATTTTTTCCGGGATAAAAAGTACCCTATTATTTAATCCGGACTTCTAACTTTACGTCTGCAAAATTTCAAAGCAATCGGTTCAGTAGTTACGGCGTGAAAGCGGAAGCGGAATATTAGTAAGGATATGTAAGGATTTGACCGTTTGGTTTAAAGTATCATCTTAAAATTAACACAGGTCGTGTAGCCAATGACGCACACACAGCTGACATCCAAATCACCTAACTTTATCTGCAACCAAACCACTTTACAATAAGACAATAAGACAATCCTCCCCACCGGAAGCGAGGCCCGGCCGGATCCGGAAACGGCCGGAAGCCGCTGACCGGAAGCGCCGTCCGCCATCTTATTGATTGCGGCTAATTCACTCCGCATCCGAGCTTCTGTGATTGATTTTGGAAATTAGATGTGCGTTGCGTTGGTATTTATAAAGGAATGGCAGGAAGAACAGATTTTCGAATGGAGATCGAAATAATAAGTCGGGTTTAGAATAACACCTCTCCATTTCTTCCGTGGGTGTCGTAAGAGGTGAACGAAATAGGTTAAGGTATTTTTTAGGTGACAGGCTAGCAACCTGGTACTATTACCTGCCAACTAAAAACCTTAGATAGCCGTGGTAGCCCAGCGGTTCGACCTGTGGCCTCTCAAACAGCGGGTCGTGGGTTCAAACCCCGGGCTCGCCTCTGAATTTTTCGGAATTTATGTCCGATATCGAATTTGATATTTACCACGAGCTATTCGGTGAAGGAAAACATCGTGAGGAAACCTGCACACAGCGACGAAGCAATTCATTGTTGTGTGTGAAGTTCCCAATCCGCACTGGGCCCGCGTGGGAACTATAGCCCAAGACGTGGGACGTATGTAGGCTGGATGATGATGATGAAAAACCTTAAGAATAGGCTAGAAGTAGTCAAGGAAATATAGTCATGGTCTATGTAGCGTTTCGTTAGCTCTGCCTACCCCATTTGGGAATACAAAGAAACACTTTTAATAACCAAATGCTCTACAAACTACGACGAGGCGTCGGCTCGTCTCTGTCCAAACATGGTTCAAACTGAAGCCAGACAAACAAACACTAGGTGTTAATATGGGAACCATGGGCTGCATGACGACTTTATTAAAAGCATGGGAGATGTTTGCCGTTGCGATGGTGGATGATTTAGTCAGATGGACCGACGGGCAATACTGTATTTTGACGTAATTAGAGACTGTTCGCTCTTCATTTGTTTGATTTTATCTCTACGGCCATGTTTCTGCCATAAACGATTTCAATTTGAATTATCGCGGAGGAACAAACACAGGATCGATTATCGTTTCAAACACGCCTTTTTAGTGTTTTTAACGGAGTACTAGGTACTCACGACATAATAGTATAAGTACCTAGTATAGTGCCCGACAATATCCATTGAGCGCAATATAAATATAACGAAGATTTCTTTGCTAAACTTTTTGCATATCCGAAAAAAGTTGGGTAGTAAAAAAACGTTCTTAACCTGTCAAATCTGACATAAAGTTTGTTTACTTTAATTTAAGTACCTAAACCGACACAGTATACAGTATGTATCAGAACGAAAGGCCAAGCTGAAGCTTGGTTGATGGTTAAGTGGAGTATGTTCAAACAGAATACTTACTAATAACTTTTAATTGCTTTTTTAACTTTGCTTAATCTCAACATAACTTTAAGTACTCGCTTATTTGCAGTCGGTTAAAAACACTTGTAACAGCCTGTAGAAAAAGTAAGACGTCAGTTTAAATGTAAACAAACTAATTTAAACCAATCCTCATCATATCAGATCACTGGAATTTCAATTATGTCTAGATACTGATAGCCTAATCATACGAAACACTAAACACTTCTTGAAATTATCATTTTGAGGACTTCTTGTTATTATTTCATTATTATTTACAACCATTTTCCAACAAGGATTTTGCATATCATTTACAGTTCACTTTGACATTAATCATGACATTTCATTAGATTGGTCATCATGTTTTTTTTTATTTTGAAAGAGGTCAGGTTAAATCAATTAGTTGGACTTTTTCCTTTTAATTTAAACTTCAAGCATAGAGGACAGGCTCTGTCCTCTATGACTTCAAGTCAGTGTTTGACATTCGTGTGCCAAAAAATCTAATAAATAGAAATTTAAATTACAAATTACTGACAATGCTTTTAAATTTTTCTACGGAGGAACTTGTGGATATGTACTTCTTTACGGAGAGTGAAAGGGAAACGGGAATGCCGCTCTTCGTCTGTACGCGGAAAGGTTTTTCCCGCACGAAGGCAACCCAACCATGGCCGTGTGATCCTCAATACGCTTATCCGACTGGGAAATAACAATCTGCCGGTGCCGATCAATCGAGGAGGGGCTCGACAATTACACGTGACAGAGGAAGAACGTGTACTAGACCATTTTCACAACCGACCGGGATCTAGTACGAGACGTGGAGGGCGCATTTTAGACACGAGTCGCTCCTCCGTCCATCGAATCGAATCTTCGTCGTCGCTTGCTGTGTGAGGTTTACCGTACCGCCGGCCAGCACATCGAACTGCCTTGCATTTAGTACGTGAGTGTGCACTCAATTTTAGCGGACATTTGTGACATTTACGTCATTTTATTTGTTGTTATTGCTAACACTGTAAATAAATAATACAGGAGGTAATAAAATAATCGTTTATTTTATTAATTTTTTCACTTCCCTTAAAAGATGCTAGATTTCTATAAGCCTTCACCACAATCATATTTATGGTCTAAAGATTAATAGGTTTCTTTCTTGGCCTTTCGTTCTGATACATACTGTAGAGTATATTTCTCGCACGCACTTATACAGACCTCTATGAATAAAATACCTAGGTTGAGGGATAACTTTTAAAGTATCTTCGGTGTTATTCTTTTGAATTTTATAAATAAAATGCTCTAACCCTTTAAGTATTTAATAGGCTACCTGTTTTGTTGGTCTGTAAGATTACTGTAACTGGAAACCAGGGTTATAATATTATAAGAACTGATTAAAAACGTTATAAAAACTGTCTAAATCGGTTCTCAAATTTCTAAACTATCGAGGTAGCGATAGAATTTTGAGAACCAAGTTTTTATCCTGTTTTAATCTCGTTAAAATAAAACCTGATGCTACACGCAGTTTTTGGATCTACTTAAGATGTTTTTTAGGGTTCCGTACCTCAAAAGGAAAAACGGAACCCTTATAGGATCACTTTGTTGTTCTCGTCTGTCCGTCCGTCCGTCTGTCAAGACCCTTTTTCTCAGGAACGCGTGGAGGTATGAAGCTGAAATTTATATCAATTACTCAAGTCTACTGTCCCTTGAAGCTGTGAAAAAATCAAACTTCTAAGCCAACGCAATCAAAAGATACAGCCGTTAATGCCGCAAATTTTCGACACTTGCAAGGGAATCAAAACCTACAGGGTGCTTCCCGTGAACTCAGAATCTTGAAATTTGGTACGAAGCAACGTCTTATAGCATAGATAAAGGAAAAATTACGAAAACCATAAATTTTTTGTTACATTACAAAATATATATTTTTTAATAAATATAAACTTATTACTTTTTTCCTCATGAACGCGTAGAGCTATCTATAATAAAAATACCATAGTTATGACTCGATTGTCGTAATGAACGAACTTTGTAAACCTTGCAGGTTTGTACGGAATCCTCGGTGCGCGAGTCCGACTCGCACTTGGCCGGTTTTATTTAATGGTATGACAGGATCGTAGCGTGTGGAACAAAGTAGTCTCGAGAAGGTAAATAAAATCGTGATAAGTCCCGCGTACAGTCAGCGTCTGATACATGTATACACTTTAGTACCTTTTCTAATTAACCTCATATTTGAACTCTAGTATGAAATTGTCACTGCGATCACAGTGACAAAGTACCAAAGTGTAACCATGTATCAGACGCTGACTGTACATATAAATATGAGTGAGAATCGCGAAAGTTTAAAACATTACAAAGAAGTCTCTGCCTACCCCTGTGGGATAGACCCGTCACGTTATGTAAGTATGTATGTATATTTTCCACCAGCGAGGTGAAACAAGACCAAACGTGAATAGGCTAGATGACTAGAAAAAACTATTTAGTCCGTCAGATAGACTACGAAAAAATATTGTACCCATATTTTTTCTTTTATTTGACAGACGAAGAATGACGATAATTAATACAGAGACTAAAAGTTTCGCGTGACGTCACGTTCGAGTACGATTTTTACTCAAACGTGACGTCACGAGCCCCCACTCTGGAAGTTTGATGATCTGTACCTTTGTCGATGTTTAATTATTTGATAAACAAAAAAATATGTGTCTCATTTTTTGCCATAATCTAACTTATGGACTAATTAGAATGATTTATTTTTAACCCTGTCATCATCCCTATTCATGTGAATTGAAATTGCACAATATTTCAACATTTTCAATTGTCCCCTCACGCATTATTATCAGCACCCTTGTTTCTCCTTGGGTGGTTGTAAATACATACATACAGTCACGCCTGTGTTCCCAAATGTGGTAGGCAGAGCACACTAAACGCTACATAGACAAAACGATGACTATTTAATGTTTTGTGGCCACTTCCAGCATACAAGGAAATAGTTTAAGGTAGTTTACCCGTGTGGTGCCGGGTTAGAATAGCATCTCCCCCTATCTTCCCGTGGGTGTCGTAAGAGTCTACTCTGGGAAAGGGTTAGTGTATTGTGGGCGATGGGCTAGCAACCTGTCACTGCAATAGTACGTTTGACCATCTGGTTACCCTGAAATTGCTAAACGTGGCACTGGATTTTTGGATTCATGTGCTCTGCCTACCCCTCTTGGGAATGCGGGCGTGAGAATATGTTTAGGCGACAGGTTAGCCATCTATCACTATTATACCTCTTCCATCTGTTTGCAAACCTAAGCCTATGCTAAAAGTGGCTGCGAAGCGTGAAATAGTCACAATCATGTTTTTTCTGTCACGTTTCGTGTGCTCTGCCTACCCCATTTGGGAACATATAAATAATAAATAAATAAATAAATATCACTGGACAATTTTTACACCAATCATCTAGTCCCAAAGTAGGCAATTTAATGCTTGTGTTATGGGTACTAGACAACGGATAAACATACTTATATATAGATAAACATCCAAGACTCGAAAACAAACATTCGTATTCATCATACAAACATCTGCCCCGACCGGGGATCGAACCCGGGACCTTAAGCTTCACAGTCAGGTTCTCTAACCGCTGGGCTATCCGGCCGTCATGATTATTATGTATGTATTACCTATTCTGCCCAGAGTTCGCGCTTCATCGGTTTAACACGATTTCAATGCTACCGGACAAAAAGCTGTAAAAAGAGCATGTGACAAAAACTGACTTATTTACGCGTCCACAAAAAAATAGATATAATGTGGCCGACAAAGGGAGAATGACAAAGGTTTTGTTAGATAAAAGTGGAGGCGCGAATAGAGCTTATAGTTGGAGGGTTCCGCCTTGTGAAAGGATATACTTAATAAAACTTACTCACTAATTTTATTTTAAGGTTTTAGGTTATGAGTTCTATTGCGACGGTACGCAGCTTGGTTCAGGAGTTTGACGCACTGTTGTTACCAATCTCAAGTAAAAAAAAAAACCGGCAAGAGCGTGTCGGGCACGCACATTTTAAACATAAAACTACTGCGAAACTCATTCATAGTGATAAAGAAACACGTACATTCACGTCTAAATCGAGATTAGCTCGACATGTTTCGGGTCAATTTTTGACCCATTATCGGGAGCAATGCTCAAATAGTGGAACCGGGGAAGTGAACCGTTGTCAGTTGTGTCAAGAAATCGCGCTGAATGAGCATCTTCTGTGACCTTAGTCGCCTCTTACGACACCCACGGAAGAAATAGGAGGTCTATGGGCAAGATTAATCGCTTATCGATGATCCATAAGCTCATTTACCCCCTATATTACAAAAAAAATCCAGCGTCCCCAAAGGTTCTCTAAGACTCACGGACCCCTAAAACCCGTAAGCAGATTATAAAATCCGTGGACGCCTTTAACACATCGGTAGGCGCCGGAATGTTATCGGTGGCATCGCGGGGCTAATAATGGACTAATCCCTTTATTATAGCTTAGTTTTGTGGACGGCTGCCCGGGCGGAAAGATATTGATGGTGTTGTTAAAATTTTGTTTAAAATTTAGCTTTTTTTTAATTCTAAAAGTTTGTGGTGTTCGGTTACGAGAAGTTGTAGTTCCCACGTGGTGTCGTATAGAATACTGCTGTTCCATTTTATCCGTGGATGTCGTAAGACGCGAGGAAGTAAATAGATAAGTAGGTACCTAAATATACCTAATATATTTAGGTATGTTTAGGGCGGCAGACAACTTTGAAACTTAAAACTGTGCCCAGAGTGGTTACTCTAAACGTGGTACCTATGGCTTAGTTAATATAGCCTGTGTGGTGTCGAGTTTTGAATAACACCTCTCCATTTCTTCCTTGTGAGTATGTTGTAAAAGGTGACTAAGGAAGTAGGCATGTCCAGTCGGGGAAATTGGATGTTTAGCAGGTTGAGATACTTCTAAAATTGGCGTTATTACTATTTCCAGCCATTTGCATGACATAAATACTCAATATTGAACTTCATGGTGAAGTTTGTCCTATAATGCGAACAAATTGTGAAGGCGGTCAACCTGTTAAACATTCAGATAAATATTCAGAGAGACTGTACCTACTTACTAGGCGACAAACTACCAATCTGTCATCAAGTATTGTAAATTTAAACTAGAAACCTAAAAAATACGCTAAAGGTTTGGTTTTGACTATTTAGCAGTTCCTGTGCTCCGCCTACCGCATTTAGGAATACAGGCGTGATGTACTTATCCCAAATTTCTTTTTGACATTAAACCAAAACCGTGACATTCTTGCAAATCTTTGTACTCATTGCACAACCGGCACGCTGCAAGCTCACCAGGCACTCGCAAAAAGTCTGCAACTAACCTTATCCTTATCGTTCATGCAGTTAAAGTTCAGATTCCATTACTTTTTACGGCTGAAAGTATTCCAACGGCAAAATAATATTGTTCCTCCATACTTTTAATCCGTTTCGCCCATAGACTAAGATATAAATAGACAACCCAATCGGTATCGCTCGCGCTATGCTGTGCTTATGTTTGCCACTTTTTTTTTCAAGTCAAAGTACTGTCAGCTGCATTTAGGTATGGTTTAGGTGACAGGCTAGCAACCTGTCACTATGCTACCTCTTCCACCTTCGCAAACCTAAAACAATGTTGGCTGCAAAGCGTGATAATAGTCATAATCATGGTTTTGTCTATGTCACGTTTCATGTGCTCTGCCTACCCCATTTGGGAACACAGACGTGATTGTATGTAGGTATGTATTTTTTGCACTTTTATTCAAATTCATTATTAAGAGGAAATGGAGCGGTCATATTTTGTATGGAAACGTAGTCCCCTGATTCCTCGCTGAATATTACCCGTAGAACAATGATTTTTTACATCAACAATCTAACCGTGTGGTGCCGGGTTAGAATAGCACCTCCCCCTTTCTTCCCGTGGGTGTCGTAAGAGTCGACTCTGGGAAAGGGTTAGTGTATTGTGGGCGATGGGCTAGCAACCTGTCACTGCAATATCACGTTTGACCATCTGTTTACCCTGAAATTGCTAAACGTGGCACTGGATTTTCGAATTCACGTGCTCTGCCTACCCCTCTTGGGAATACAGGCGTGAGTATATGTATGTATGTATGTACAATCTAATGATATATTAGCATTTTCCTATGTTTTCCTTTTTTTCTTTATTGAATTATTAAAGGAGATATTAACCTTCAAAAACATGAAAAAATGCTGAGGTTTCTAGAAACCAATTTTAACACAATTATATCAAAATATAAGAACATAGAAACACAGTTATGACATTTTTTAAACATTTTGTTAAAATATACAATGTTAGTAAGAACGCAAACGCCTATTGAAGCATCATAGCAAATATCATGTTCCTATTCATGTTGCTACTCGCTCTCTCTGCTCTGTACATTTGCCGTGTCATTGTTTACTCTTATTGTTTTAGTATTAATTAAATAGTTATTCGCAGTTATTACAAAGTATTTCTTATTATTTCAACACATTTAATGAAAAAATATATTTAATCGGTTAAGTTTTGGAGATGAAATCAGGGGACTACGAAACGTTGTTTTTGAATAATTTTCATGGGTATTTTCGGTCCGAGCTGTAGTTGTTCTTATCGCACTCGACGTCGTCTGGGCAGGTCACGGCGAGACAGCAATAGATTTAGCAAATACCTATTTTTCAATTCCCTCGACCGGCATATTTCCTCTTAATCGATAAAATTCGTGTTGTTTCGTGACCGTAAAAGCGTAGCCGGATGCATTCAGCGAGCGGCAGCTGTTTACAGTCGTAACGGTGGTCGGCGGACAGTCGAGTGTGATGCCGACGTTCGATGACAGTGTAATTGGTGCTTAGGGGTCGCGAGGGTAGTTGCATTGTGGAGTGAGAAGGAATGATGTGATTGTGATTATAAATCTACTGCTGCTTACTTACATTATGCTTGGCACGGCACGTACTGTCAAGTTTCTAGTCTACTACTACAGACATTAGAAAATAACAGGTCAAAAAAATCCATCTCTCCATCAATCTATTTAGAGCCTGCAACGACCTTCCTTACAGCCACTAAATATGGCCTGTCTATTCATCTTTAAGTCTATGTGCCTCCCTATAATCGTTACACCGGGTAAGCTTTGGGTAAGTAATAATCGCTGCTCTTTTCGGGAGCTCCTTGCACGCGCGAAGCATTCTGATCAAGCGAAGCGAGCGAAGCCATTGTTGACATTTCCTTGTTATCCTGTAATATATTTCTTTAAAAGCTAATGTGTGGCGTTTCGGGGCGACGGTGATATCCTTTTTGACGTGTTTTTGTCGAATTGTTGTGTTAAGTCGGTTTAAGTGTCGCGTTACTTGAAAATAGTTCGCTCCTAGTTCGCTCTCTTGTTTGGTGTCATTGTTGACGTAAGAAGGCGTTTTGATCGCGTTTCCGATAACGTCCTAACAAGAAGCAATCGAGGCATAAGATGATTTCCTCAAACTCATTGTATCCTGGTAGCTAACGATTCTTTAAACATGGTAAACGTCCCTGTGCTCGACACTGAGCCAATACTTGGCACTTGCAACTTATGTCACAGTAAGACAGGTAGGATGGGTGTCATCTACTGGGCGTTGAGGCGTCGAGCATTGGTACTTTTACCTTACTACCGCGAGACTCACAATGAAAAAATACTCACTCTTATTGTTAGTATATTACGCTTACGCGGGGCTCCTATTTCTGCCTGCTTTTGCCATTCGGGGCTGTGGAAACTTAACATAACCTGTTTCTGTGTCGATTCAAGTTGGGAAAATGCTACTGTAATCTTACAATAAAGTTTAGTTAAATAAAATAAAAAAAAAACTAAATGGAAATTTTACACATGTAAAGACATCGTGCTTGCGTACCCAAACCGGGTAGGCAGTCCATATGAAATGGTACATAGACACAACCACGGACACTATTATCTATTCTGTGCCACGGATCAGAATAAAGAAGGTTGGATTGGCAATATGCACAGGGCAGGCGCGTCACGGGTATAATTGGACAATCATACTTTAAGAACCACGCGTTCATACTTATTTAGTCGCTTGTTGTTTGCATTAGAGTGCGGAGCTGCGCTAAAATCCCTTGAAAATGCCGTATTGTGCGATTGTAACGAGTAGGTTAAGGAGTCAGACGTCAAGCATCAAGCAAGGTAGTTTATTTTCACCGACAAGCATAAACCTTCGTTTTATAGTATATTTTTTGAAGAAACTATTTCTAACTATGAGATTCTAAGTAGAAATAACAATTACGCCAAGATTCACAGAAAATATACATTGCTGTTGAAGTACGCAAATATTTCGGGAGGAGACACATTTGGCGCGCAATGGATAACGAAGCGAGCGATATAACCACGCTTCTTGAAGTCGATCGCGGCCTGTCCTCTTCGTCGCCGGACTTGAGTTTGTAGTGAATTTTGTGCGGGTAGTTGTCTCGTACGAACACACTTTCGATGCAGTGTGCGAACCAATTGCAGCTCTTTATTCTACGTGTATTAGTGTGCGTAATTTATGTATCTATTATTATTGTTGATGTAGTGGAGTTCTTTGGTGGGAGACAGGTGGCGACGCTGGTTTTCAAACAAAGTGCGACTTTTCCCTATCCAACCTTCTTTATTCTGATCCGTGGACACAACCATGACTAGTACACGTTACGTTTCGTAGCCGCTTTTGAGAGGTACAATATTGGTCTCCTGTGTAGTGTCGGGATAGAATAACACTTCTCCATTTCTTCCGTGGATATCATAAAAGGCGTCATAGGAAAAAGGTTGAAGTATGCTTCAGGCGACAAGATAGCAACCTGTCACAGTTATACTAACCTCTTCCATCTGTTTTCAAACCTAAAATTATGCTAGAAGTGGCTGCGAGGCGTGAAATAGTCATAATTACTGTTAAGTCTATTTCACGTTTCGTGTGCTCTGCCTACCACAACTGGGAACATAGGCGTGATTGTATGTATGTATGTACAATATTGATAAGTGGATGACGGGATCCACGAAAGAAATGGAGAGGTGATGTTCGAAACCTGTTGACGGCAACGCTTTAATATGTAACAGAAAAACTTTTCAGAACGTTTTCAGTCCTTCACTAAACCAACGACTACACGCATTTAACATAAGCCTTATTCCCTTCTCATAAAATACATTCTCCTTTGAACGATCTGCATAAATAAATATGGTGAATACCATCTTAACTCTTCCACTCGCGACCACCTCTACTGCTTTGACATAGGGTCCAATATTTCAAAGATAGTGGCGAAGGTATGTTGGTATGGTACTGATAAGGGCGCGTCCACATGATCAACGGTAATGCCCGCGATATCTAGGGTTGTCAACCATACACACAATCATACAATCACGCCTATGTTATGCAGAGCATATATTATGAAACGTGACATAGTTGGTTTTGCCATGGTTACGACTATTCTACGCTTCACAGCCACTTCTAGCGTAATTTGAGATTTGATAAGAGGTGGAAGTAGTATAATAGCGACAGGTTGCTAGTAGGGAATGCAATCTCGACTCGAGATTGCAAATTCGAGATCCCGCGGGATTAGAAATGTCAATCCCGCGAGATCTCGGAATTTTCGAGATCTCGTTTAGTATTAAAAAAAAGTTAAATTCGGATGACTGAAAAGCTAATAACTGCTTGTTTATGATAGTGAGGTTTAACTAAAATATCATATCATATTAGGTAGTACTCGAAAGAAATAAAGACCTTTATTCTTTAATCTTACCAACTAAGTAATTATCAGGTTTTAAGGAAATTAACATAGGTAAATTAGGTAATCAAAACAAAGAGCATATTTCAAGAGAATTAGGAAGTAGTTACCTACGCTACGAGGGATTTTGAAAATAACTCCTTAGGCGCTGCGTAGACGACAGACTTTTGTGCGATCGAGCCTGCGGAGCAATAAAAACTCTGAATGGAAACTGTCTGCGCGCCATTCAGAGATTTTATTGCTCCGTAAACGCGATCGCACAAAAGTCTGTCGTCTGCGCAGCGCCTTAAAAAACAAAAGGTATTAATAGTGTCATCTGCTAAACGGCATCTTATGTCCGTTGCAATATACCCCGCTGCTGAGAATGCCCTCTCCGACTCAACACTGGTTTACAGCATGGCGAACTACAAAAATTGCCCCCTTGTTCCTCCACACTCAAATAAACCCATTTCTTTTGTTATGATAGACTCTAATTTGTCTAAAGGTCGTAGAGTTTCTTCTAATTCCTCTTGAAGCGATTTATTTTGCACGCCGAGTGGGCGTGTGTAGCGTCGCTGACCATTGCCGCCCAATCCCGTCAATCTCGAACGGGATCTCGTCATAAGATGCGTCGGGATTGATCCCGAAAAATTACACGAGATCTCGCGAGATCGAGATCTCGCGGGATCGGGATTGCATTCCCTAGTTGCTAGCCTGTCGCCTAAAGAATACCTAATCCCTTTTCCTTAGTCGCCTCTTACGACATCCACGGAAAAAATGGAGAGGTGTTATTGTATCACGACACAAAAATAAAGTATGTACTTTTTAAAAAAATAATGTCTGCAACATCTAAATACTTAACACTAGATACAATTGTGGTGTGGTGAGTTATCTAACCTAGGTATAATATAATATTTATAATGTGTCTAAAAATATTGTTAATTTTTCTAAAGCACTGTTTAACATTCTTCTCAAACCCAAACTTTATTTCTTGTAAAAAAAAGTAGGCAACCCTAACGGTATCGTAGCACAGCGTTTTGTAAACACGCCCTTATCTCGCCTCGAGTGCCTTTGTCTACGCAATACACTTAATTTATAGACTGTTTTGGAAATATTCGGTTTTTAAATGCTTATTTGGTTTTAGAAACAGGTCAGGTCAAGAGTACCCGAAACCGACGAGCATGTATGAGGAGATTAACGAATGTGGATGAAGCAAAAGAGTATGTCAGGATCGTAGCGAGTGGAACAAAGTAGTCTCTGCTGCCCCTGTGGGAAAGAGGCGTGACGTTATGTATGTATGTATTTGGTTTTACCTGTCACGATGCTTATAGTCGTTTGTAGCCCAGCGGTTCGACCTGTGGCCTCTCAAGCAGAGGGTCGTGGGTTCAAACCTCGGGCTCGCATCTCTGAATTTTTCGAAATGTATGTGCGATATCGAATTTGATATTTCATCACGAGCAATTCGGTAAAGGAAAACATCGTGAGGAAACCTACACACAGCGACAAAGTGAAGTTCCCGATCCGCACTGGGCCCGCGTGGGAACTATAGCCCAAGCCCTCTCATACTGAGAGGAGGCCTGTGCCCTGCAGCGGGACGTATATAGGCTGATGATGATGTCACGATGCTTGTTTAGTTTTTCTGGTTACCGAATACATAACGACTGTATTCCCAAATGGGGTAGGCAGAGCACACGAAACGTGACATAGGGAACACTATGATATTGTCTTTCACGCTTCTCAGCGACTTTTTTGAAAAGAAGTATAATGAGTATAATAGTGACAGGTTGCTAGCCTGTCGACATCCAAGAAAGAAATGGAGAGGTGTTATTTTACCCCGACATCACACGGGAATACAGACAAACACCGGAAAAGGATTCTTACAAGTAATTATTTAGTTTTACCTGTCACAAAGCTTTTCATAGTTACCTACTGCAATGAATATATACGTTACGAGATCCCTTAAGGGATAAGTCCGCCTTTGTACTTCGCCATTTCATCCTTACTAATATTATAAGTCAGAAAGTGAGTTTGTTTGTTTGTTTGTTTGTTTGTTTGTTTGTTCCGCTTTCATGTCGTAACTACTGAACCGATTGCTTTGAAATTTTACAGACATAAAGATAGAAGTCCGGATTGAATAATAGAGTACTTTTTATCCCGGAAAAAAAATATGTTCCCGAGGAAAAACAAAAATATAGTTTGCAACGCGGGCGAAGCCGCGGGCGGAAAGCTAGTTTGTAAATAATTTTGTTTTTTGTATTTTGTGTTTTTCCTTTTGTACAATAAAGTGTTTACTTACTTACGTCTATAAGTATTACCAAATAAAGTAGGCAGAGAACACAAAATAAACAAAACCATGTCTATTTCACGTTTCGTGGCCACATCTTATCTTGTATTATCTTTACAGTCGGAATTATACCATCAGAATGGTAAATAAGTGTGTTCCCCTCGTGTATGATAGCCGTGATAATGCTATCACTTATCATGATGCTTACTTATCGACTTATCATAATTCGGTCGACGTGAAAGCTTGCATTAGCGTATCAGCTACTTGGCCATA
This sequence comes from Adoxophyes honmai, assembly GCA_005406045.1. Lineage (NCBI taxonomy): Eukaryota > Metazoa > Arthropoda > Insecta > Lepidoptera > Tortricidae > Adoxophyes > Adoxophyes honmai. The sequence goes on from BHDV01064227.1 coordinate 143,092, forward strand.
TGGTGCGATAAGGTTCCAAGTAGGCTTACCTTTGGACACTGGCACTTGTTTGGACTTGCGCTTTCACGCAAAAAAGGGGGTTCTAGCTTCTAAGTGTATACAGAGTGACCAGAAACTGGCCGTATATTAACCGTTAACCTGTGTTCGGCTATACGCGGCTGAAAACCTCTGTGTAGTTTTCCGGTTTATTTTTAGAAAATCAGAAAATATTGCCTAAAATTTTGTACTTTGGCTCTAAGTCAACCTCGTAGCATCGCAATGTCGAACGATTGCATGTGCGTACGCGCTAACTAACGAGACTTGAATACGGGACGTAAAGTAGGAATAACACAGGGCACAATGACCTGAAAGGCGATGAAACATCAAGGTCAGTAATGACAATTTTTAGGAAATATTTTACAGGATTTTTCAGGCGTGTTCTACCCGACCACTAGTTAAAAATATTTGTGATCGATTTCCGGCCATCCTGTGAATACCTGGATGTGTACCTATGTATGTGGTAATGGTGCGAGTATCACGTGGCGTCAAGTTAGAATACTTAACACTTTTCTATGTCTTCCGTGGATATTGTAAGAGGTGACTAAGGAAGTAGGATTTGGTATGATTATGCGACAGGCTAGCAAACTGTATAACAGTTATATTTCCTGCATGTGCTTTTAACCCTAAAATTATACTAAGAACTGCTACAAAACTTGAATAGACCGGTTTTTTTTCTATGTAAATGCCTTCATATTTTTTTGTGTATGTTATTATAGCGTCAGCAAAAGTACATAATCTGTGAAAATTGCTACGCTCTAACTTACACGGTTCATGAAATACGGACACCGAAGTCTCAGTAAATAGGGTCCCGATTTCACCCTTTAGGAAAGGAATCCTAAAAAGCAGGTAAGAATGACTTTCCTCAACTAAGTTAAGCTACATTTCTGTATGGTTAAATCCTCCTAAGTTTAATAAAAGTGCAGGAACTGTCCTTTCCGCCACTTAAACTCTTCAAGTTGCACATCCTGTCAACTTTATCTGTCTGTCTATCTGTCCTTATTGGGGCAAAAAACAGCAGAAACGTCGCCTCGCGCTCTTCTTTACAGACGGACATGTGGCACTGACTTGACAAGTCGCTTTTTTGCAAATTTCACGTTTTTTATGAATTGTTTTTTCAGTTCCTCCGTGTGTTGTCGGATTTAGAATATCACCTCTCCGTTTCTTCCGTGGATGTGGTAAAGAGGCGATATAAGGAAGCAGATTAAGGTTTATTAACGTATGCCTAACAACAATGTATGAGGAGATTAATGAATGTAGAAGAAGCAATAAAAGAGGTAGGTAGGTATGTCGGGATCGTAGCGAGTGGAACACTACTTACTGTGGAGAGACTACTTAGTCTCTGCCTACCCCTGTGGGAAAGAGGCGTGACGTTATATAGTCTCTGTGAACTTAGTAGTAGTAGTAGTATGTTAACAACAATTAATTAATTGTTGTAAGTTATTAATAACTTAAAGCGACTGAATAGTAGTCACTATTAGGGCGGAAGGGCGGCCACATACATTCGGAATTCTGTTTCGGAATCTCGATTCGGAATATCGAACAATATAAATAAATCCATACACATCTATGGATGAGCCACATAGGTACAGATGGAAATTTTCCGTTCGGAATTCCGAATTTTATTAAGTCTTTCTTTCAAAGACTCTGCGACATGGTTCCACATGTCACCCACATCAAGGCATATTGTAATGTCCAAGAAATTAACTACCCACCCAAGGCCAGACACACAGACAGACGGACATTCCTCCCCGGCGACTCTTATCAAGTGCATAAATCCTGCGTCTGCGACGATTCCCCGTTAACACACAAAGGTCCTATCTCTCTGCTTCAAGGAGTTCCAATTCGAATCTTAAGATGAAGGGAGTAAGGTTAATATTACGACGAAAGGTTTGATTTGATAGGGTTTTTTTGTAGTGAGGTTTTCTGTCTAATTGGTTGTTTCATGATACCAATTGGTTTTTTAACCGAGTTTAAAAAAAGGTGGTCAATTTATAGAAGAGTTGTGTTGCTCAATCGGAAGGTTAAGGTATTTTTAGGACAGATACAAACTCGGAAAGAAATAAAACAGAGCATACATACACACATATGTACCTACATCACGCCTGCACTACGAAATGTGATAGGCAGGGTACGCGAAACGTTATATAGACAGAAACATTACTATTTCGCGGTTCGTTGCCTCTTCCATCTATTTTAAAATCTAAAATGATTTAAATGATGCTAGATTTTAGAACAGATGGAGGAGGCATAATAGTGACGGGTTTATTAACAAACTAAATATTTGAAATGAACACACTAGACGCTCTGGTTACCCTGAAATTGCTAAACGTGGCACTGGATTTTTGAATTCATGTGCTCTGCCTACCCCTCTTGGGTATACAGGCGTGAGAATATGTATGTTATGTATGTATTTGTTGCCCGCAACTCCGGTTGCGTAGAGTAGTTTTAACGCCATCCCACGGGATCTATGTATTTTCCGCGATAAAAAGTAGCTTTTGGGTTATCCAGGGCGTCAGATTCCTGCACACCAAATTTCATCAAAATTGATTTCGCCTTGTTGTGTTGACTCACAAACTTTTGCATTTAAATACCTAATTATTAGAATGCAACCTGTTATTTGTATGTAGGTACATACATACCATACATACAAGCTTTTTTTAGGAATATTTCCTAAGTTGTCACTTACGACATCCACGGAAGAATACCTATGAGGTTGTTAAATTATATTAGGTATATTGTTTGTAGGTTTACAAAACCAAAGTGAAATTTAACGCACATTTTCTTGACAGAGACAGGAACTAACCTGTCACTTTCTAACTAGACACATAGAAAATGACAGGCAGACTCTACCCGCGCGTTTTGCTGTGCTAAACGTACACCGGCTAAAATACTTTTATAACCACCTCACCCTTCCCTGATCGATACAAAGCAATGACGTCGACGTTTTATAACCAGATCAAACATCATTTATATCAATTTATGCTTTATACTTTTTACCGATACCGCGCATTTGCGATGACCCGGCGTTTGAGGGGAATCATTTATATTCATTTCGTAATGTTTTTAGGTTACGACATGGCGATGGAAAATGCTATTGTTAGTAATAACTCAAGCAACGCCAAAAAGTTTACATACATAATACCTACATACAATCACGATTCATAGGCAGAACTTACGATACGCTACATAGACAAAACGTTGACTATTTCAGGTTTAATGGGCACTTCTCTTGATTTTTTAGGTTTTGATTTAGCAGGTATAGAAGTGAGAAGTTGCTAGCCTGTCGCCTAAAATTAACCTAGGTATTTCCTTAGTCACTTCTTACGACATCCACGGAAGAAATGTAGAGGTGTTAATCTAGACTCGAAACGATGCAGATACAAAGTTTGAGGCCCAAAAATTGGTCTGCCTACCCACAATATACAGGGTGAAATCAAATTGGTTATACAAGAATAAGTAGTGTTTTATGTTACAAATATAAACATGTAGGTACCTACATCGAAAAAATCTTACTGAAAAATACCCACAGTTCGCAATATCGACGAGCCAATATCTTACAAAACAAAAAAAAATATCAAGGCTAACTACACAAATCTTTTAACTTTAATATTTAGAGCAACATTGCCGATATCATATCATAACAATAGCCCAATTCAATAGGTATACGTGTCCCATTCATACATACAAAACATCTTGACACAAAACAGACTCATTTTGTACTTTGCATACAAAACCCACCCCTTCTATTATTGAATAATTAAAAAGCAAAATGTACAGCTCATTGTGCGTAATTCTGAATTATATTTAATTAATATTCATATATATCCTTATTGTGAATGATTTCTTTAAGTTGTCAGTCATGCGCCGTGGGGTGTGAATTGTTCATGCCGCGTCAATGCGCGATACCATATGGGGTAGTTTTGCCAACTACCCCCGCGTATTGCGTAAATTAAATGGGACTGATAATCAATACGATTTTTTTTGGTAGTATTGTTTTACTACATAGATATATTGAATATCACGCCTATATTCCCAAATGGGGTTGGCAGAGCATACGAAACGTTATGTAGTCAAAATCATAACTATGTGACTCGAAGCCACTTTTCGCATAATTTTTGATTGAAATATTGATGAAAAAGGTACAGATGTAGTGAAAAACTATTTTCCTTCGTAAATTTTCGGAAAAGATCGTATTTATCCATTCGGTACCCATTTCAAAGCCGTAGGGGCAATTATTGCTTAAAAATGTCGGGAATTCATTCCGTATAATATATGGTAAATAAATATCCAGTTTTAAGTAATAATTGTAATTGTTTTAAGCAATAATACGATAAATACGAACTGTTCCGAAAATTTACGAAGGAAAATAGTTTCTCACTACATCTGTATAATAGTAACAGGATGATAGTCTGTCCCCTAAAGCATACCCAAACGTATTTCCTTAGTCGCCTCATACGACACCCACGGAAGAAATAGAAAGGCGTTATTCTAAACCCGACACCACACGGGGTTTTTCTAATTACAGACATTATAAATTAATATCGCATTACTACACCACGCGTTGACAGGAAACGCTAAAAAATCACACGTCCACCCTCCCAATCGGAAATAATCACGAAAATGCATCCAAAAGTCATCGTGTCATCAAATCACACCGCAATTATTGACACAAATGATTTCCGTGATTGTACGCTGATTAAACAGTGTACAAAAGCTGGGGTTTTTGTTGTTTTTTGTTATTTTTCGATGTTTCATTATCGTTATGGGAAAACGCTCCCCTGTTTAAGTTCACACCCACGCTGATTGCAGTGCAAGGGTGCATTCTTGGTCGCTTTCTCTTTTATCGAGGCAAAGTTAAATGTGTTTTAAAAAAAAAAACAGGTAATACGCGGGATTGCGTTTCCTAGGGAAAACCATGATACCACGTATAATTTTGCTACTATTGAAGATTGCACACCTTTTTTATACCTACGCATTTTTAGGTTTTTATAGACTTTTATTCTATCGTTGGCTTTTGACTTTGATTAGTTATGATTTAAGTAGTTTAGTTATGCCGTATGTGACACTGTTGCATAAAAAGCTTTACGCGGACGTAGTTAATAAAAACAATCCCGAAGGGCGAATTTCATAAAGAATCAATAGTATTTCAGTGGCTTATAATTACATAATGTATAAGTTGCATACATATAACTTTATCAATATCCATATTTAGATGATGTAAGAAAAACGACTAAAACGGCGGAATTCCACAAAAAATTGGGCGGATTTATTGGTGTCACAGGCTCGCACCGACAGCTGCGTCAACTTCGTATTCCAAATTTGAAATGCCTTGTTTTCGTCGTTTAGACCTTCGAAATTTGCAGGCAATTATTGTGTCGATATAATATGTAGATTATAATGCTACCATAGAACACATGTTTTTTCAGTGCTGTGCAGGCCATTGACTTATTAAGTCTGAACGTATGACAATATGAATGTAAATAATGCAAGATCTACAACCCTCCTCACCATCCCTTACCCGAAATTAGCCACCAATTGAACCGCAACGGAAACATTAACTGCGCATATTGAGCCTAAAAAACTATAAAAAATCCCAACCCTTACTTCCTAGCAATTCCATATCCAAAGTGAAAAAGACAACATTAATCTAATCAACACAAAACAGTAATTCATCACGCAAAGTTATTAATACCAGTGGCTGAAATGGGAACTAACGCTTTTGCTAACTGATTTTTCTCTGTTCTGTGACACTAGCGCCACCCTTTGACGGTAAAGTTAAGTTTGTCGTGGTAATGGGTATCGGCCATTTTGTCGCGTGGCGGCGCGTGGCCGGCGCGTGTTGCAAATGGCGTCCATTGTTTTGGATGCGTTCCGTTTTCGAAAGTTTACAAAGAGTTGACGAATTGGATGCGTTCGTATTGTCTTGGTCTGTTATGGTTTTACGAGTCGCTACTTCGAGAGAAGCAGTTTTATTGTTAATGTTAAATGTAATTGCACTTACAGTAGCCGGCTACGAAGATTGCGCATCACCTTCTCTGGTAATTTAGGCGCTGTAGAGAGTAAAGTTGTCTAGCTCTAACTTGTACCGGTTTACCCTTGAAGTTTAGTTTCGACAAACTTTTAATCGAATTTCGGTTCGAAAATCGAATTTCAGTTGGAAATGTTGATTCAAGGCAAATTCATTGCACAGACATTTTGATTTTGATTTTTGATTTTTTTGATTTTAACACTGAAAGAAAACAAGTGAAGTTTAATACAATCGTAGCATAATGCTACCTACGACTTTTGAATTTCTCCACCACCTAGTACAGTCAGCGTCTGATACATGTATACACTTTAGTACCTTTTCTAATTAACCTCATATTTGAACTCTCGCATGAAATTGTCACTGCGATCACAGTGACAAAGTACCAAAGTGTAACCAGTAACCATGTATCAGACGCTGACTGTACATAAAGTGATTGAATGTGTGATCTTAGTAAGTGACGATAGTTTAACGTAGCAGTAAGAACCTATTTTATCCATAGTTTAAAATCAACATTCACATTTTTGGCTTTTATTAGGTGCGTCCACACGTTTTAACTAAAATTAAACAGTGAGGAACACAAACATATTTCTATTCACGACTTAGGTTTCCAGGCATACACACAAACTATTACATTTACTATTAATTCGTGCTCATTCTTGTGATTATTTTCCCTCTCCGCAGAACACGTCCGGATCTCGCGGCCATCACTCTGCGGATACAAAATGGCGGCGGCGGATGACAGATAGATTTGCGAGTACTTCCGGCGCCGCCGGATGTTTTAGCTTTTTTCTTAATAGATTATCGTTTTTTCGCGTGGCCGGAATGTTGATGTGCCAGGAAAATGTTTTGGGAAAAATGGTCTGTTGTTAGGGTATTAAACTTGTAATGCGATGTTTACTTTTGGCTCAGTGGGTGTAATACCAGATGTTTGTTACCATTGAGACTATTCTATAAAAATAAGAGATTGAAAAAATCTTGAAAAATACGAATAACTCACGTTTAAAGTCGAGTCTAGCTCGACATGTTTCTGGCTGATCCGTAGCTCTTCATCTAGGAGCCGCGGCGATTGCTATCAAACGCGTACCGCGTACTGCGCGCCACTGCTCTGTACGCGCAACTGCTCGTGCTCGACGAAACCACAGAATAGATAAAACTAATTCGGATTAGCCCGAAACATGTCGAAGTGATCTCGGTTTAAAACGTGAGTTATCCGTGATTGTTTTAGTCCATTCTTTCGACTGGCATCGTTCTACACAAAGCAAGTAATTCTCGGGTGTTGAATGCAGATCCAAGTGTTTGAATGCAGTGTGACTAAGTTAATATTATAGGCAGTAAGTAGGTATATTATGTAATGTACAGTGATCGGATTTAGGATGCAATTTCCCGGGATTGAAGTCCCGGGAAGAAGTTTGCAATAGCCCATTATCCAAAATCCCCGGGAATCCCGAGGCACATCCATGATAAGCATAACATTTGAGGTCGTTAACCCCAAATTGCATCCTAGATCCAATCACTGGTAATGTAGATTACTTTTTCTTTTAAAATTGCAATAGCCACATATCGGATTAAAGAATCACTTCGCCTACACAAAGCTTAAGCTTATATCAACAAAAATTAACACTAACCGTTAAATATTTATAAGGGCTTAGCGTTGTACTGCACCTGTTCCTATACAAGCTAACCGACTGCGAACCATAAGTATGTATAATGTGTTTGTTTATCGGCTTGTTCTGTGGGGACGCTACTTACGTTGGGGGAAGTAGGGACACAGTGTAGTGCAGTGAGTGATCTACTGGTAAAAGCACTGTTATTGATCACCTTTATATCACACATACAATAGGCTAGATGACTAGAAAAAACTATTTAGTCCGTCAGATAGACTACGAAAAAATATTGTACCCGTTTTTTTTTTATTTTATTTGACAGACAAAAAAATGACGATAATACCGAGCCTAAAAGTTTCGCGTGACGTCACGTTTGCGTGCAATTTTTACTCAAATGTGACGTCACGAGCCCCCACTCAGGAAGTTTGATGATCTGTACCTTTGCTTTGTTGATGTTTAATTATTTGATTAACTAAAAAATAGTTAATATCTCATTTTTTCCATAGGTAATCTTAAGTTAGGGATTAATTAGAACGATATATTTTTAACCCTGTCATCATCCTTATTGTGCCTGTATTCGCAAATGTAGGCTGAGCACACGAAACATGTCAAAATCATAACTATTTCGTTCTACGCAGCCACTTCAAGGATATGTTTTAGGTTTTTATTTGGCCTTTTACGACGATCCACGGAAGAAAAGAAGAGATGTATTTCCAACATAACTAAAAAGACTGTATTACTTCCTCGTTCATACTTTCAGCCTGTAGAGTAGATCGACGCACTGTGGGCGAGTTCAGCGTTGTTCGTACTTATCCTACTGCGGCTAGACTATGGCTATGAGTAAATCGTCGACCATGTGGTTAGCGAAAAGCTACGAAGTGCATCCGTGATTAACAGATCGCTTGCAATGCCAATAATACTTAACGTGGGTTATTTGGTACTTTTCATTACTTACCTAACCGTTTGGTGTTCGGTTCAGAATAACGCTTCTCCATTTCTTCTGTGGATGTCGGAGGCGACTAAGGAAATTGGTTGGGGTGTATTAGGCGAGAGGCTAGCAACCTGTCGCTATTGTTTTAAACCTTAAACTATGCTAAAAGTGGCCATGATATGTGATTTAGTCGTTGTATTGTCCATGTAGAGTTTTGTGTGCTCTGCCCATCCCCATTTATTATATTAGCACCTCCCCCTTTCTTCCCGTGGGTGTCGTAAGAGTCGACTCTGGGAAAGGGTTAGTGTATTGTGGGCGATGGGCTAGCAACCTGTCACTGCAATATCACGTTTAACCATCTAGTTACCCTGAAATTGCTAAACGTGGCACTGGATTTTTGAATTGATGTGCTCTGCTTACCTCTCTTGGGAATACAGGCGTGAGGATATGTATTGTATGTGTGTGTATTAATTAAGTTTCTTCCTTGGCCTTGCTTGGTTACTCATGCATGGTACATTTTGGGTGACTTTTGGCGTCCAATCAAACTAATACCCCGCACTCAATTGCCACAGACTATACGCGAACACCCACAGCGTGTGGGGTTGCATTGTATTCATAACTTACTTGGAGATCCGTAGTCAATCGTAGAACCCTTGTGCGTTGTATCTACAATCCTTACTACGTAGACACCACGCCAGTTTTTAAATACTCTGCCTACCCCATGTGTGGTTTCGGACTTAGAATAACACCTCTCCATTTCTTCCGTGGATGTCGTAAAAGGCGACCGACGAAATAAGATTTTAGGTGACAAGCTACCAAGCTGTCACTATCAGGTAGGTACACCTGCCACCTTAAAAACTAAAAATTATGCAAAAAGTAGCCACGAAACGTGAAATAGTCATAGTTTTGCGTATGAAGCGTTTCGTGTGCTCTACCTACCCCGAATTTCTAGGAGATTTATAAACTTACGGTTTTGTTATGGATCATAGAGGATAGAACCTATAGAGAAACAATCAAACAATGTTCGCAACCCCGGTCCGCAAATAGTTTGTTGATTTCAACATACTAAACGTCACCGTCACTGTCACAGAAACTGTACAGAGCCAATAACCGTAGAGAAAAAGGCACTAGCGTTACGCGCGATCTTGGACCGGCCAATAAGAGCACAGCGATCACTTCAATTGTTTTGCGGAATAATTTCCGAACAACCAAGATGACATTAGTACTCTATAGGTCCTATCCTCAATGGTATGGATGTATGTTTAACAGCTCAAGGATCCCTCGACGCCCGCCCGACTCACTCTTGCCCACTTATTCATGGAAGCAGCCGCATGGAAAAATGCATAGGAAAAATAACCACAGTGCATTAGGGAAATTGGTTGTGCACAAACAGAGGGCGCATAATTTTGGCTTATTGAAATATTGGCTGCAATGGCGTCGTGAATCATACGGTCATGGTTTTTCTCTTGACATTGATATTAGTCCGTGTCGTGTCGGATTTAGAAAACATTTCGTAATTTCTACCGTGGATGTCGTAGGAGGCGACTAAGGAATTAGTATTAGTTATGTATGCACATGTTTGAATACTTTAATTAAATTTATTTAGATAAATTATAAAAATACTCATGATTCTTCACGAAATTCATCCTTCGAGCTTATCTTATGAACTTCACTCGTATATTAACGTCAAGTATGAAACGTACACTAAGCAGATACGATATCGACGCTGGAACGGCTAATTGACTAACGAGCCATTTTGCAAACTTTACAGGAGAGCCGTTTAAAGTTTATTTTTTAGGAAAAAAAATCATAACTTGTTTTCTATTCATTGTATGAAAAAGCGATGTATGGAGGACTGAATTGTAATATTAATATCTATAAACAGATTACCTTTATATTTATAAATCTTACGTAGTTTTGGAATAAACTGCACGTTAAGCAATTGTATCTTTTTTTTTAACTTGGCAAAACAGCTAACAACCAATGTTATAAAATATTTCGGTAAGGATAAGTACCTTAATTGAATAATACGATCTACATCAAATCTCCAAAAAACGCTTTAAGACACTACTCAAACCAACACGAACATAAACAAAGGCATAAAACACCATCTATTGCTGTATGGAAGACGATAATATATTTCCAACGCAATACCACTTAGAATACAAAAACATTGCAGATATCTTGATGGAAGCTGACGAGGAGGACGACAATGCTGATGCTTGTTAGTCAATTAGTCATTCCAGCGTCGATAATATTTGCCGGGGGGAGAAACGACTAACGTGCAATTTTGAATCAACTTTAAGTTAGGAAAAAGGTCTAACGTGCACAGATTGTTTTTGTCAGTTCGGGTAAAACTGCTAACAAACTAATGGATATTAAATTTATATAACGGTAACCTAAATGACTAACGACCACATTCTTGAAAATGTGATAAAATATTGGCTTTTTAGCCCACGAGTTTCTAAAAAAAGGCATTATTTTAAATTGCTAACAAGCCAAAAAAGTACTCCGATATCTTCTAAACCCGGCTCATTAGACGCAGAAAAATTCGCCGATTACAATGATATATATAACTCAATTTGCCCAAAAATGGCTTGTTAGTCAATTAGCCGTTCCAGCGTCGATATGATATCTGTATCTGAACGGATATCTGTCAATATCGCTCCCTATACTATTCAATAAGCTAACACACACTGCGCAGGCAGCGCAGGTAACTTATATTTTACCGTCAAGTACATGTTGGCACCTACATATGGAAATAAAATATTTAAAATATAACGCAGATAAAATATGTGACCGTCCATGAGAAAAGGGTCCTTATGGCAGTTTCTAGTTACGGAGATATTAGCTGTTTTGTAAAATCGTTCAATATTATCATTTTTTTGTTTTATGCGAAATAGTAAAATATAAAGATAGAGGTATATTTGTACCTAGGTTTCAGTTGTGTAAGTTCATTATTTCTTAATTAAAACCTAGTTTAAAGTTTAGTAGAAAAGGGTCCTTATGAGAAATTGCATACAATAATGGCAAAGGTCAATAGATAAACTTGTTTAAACTCTTAAATAGTTAGATACTTTGCAAATACATTTTCTTTGCACAGTATCAGTCGTCACTAGGGTTCCATAGTCCACAAGGAACCCTTATAGTTTCGTCATGTCTGTCCATCCGTCCGTCCGGGCTCGTACTGCTACTCCACCGATTATCACGTAAATTGGCGGAGAGGTTATCCTCTCCTTTTGGAACTTCATTATTGAAGTTCCAAAAGTTGTTTTTTTAAATTATGAAAAAATATTTTATTTTCAGCCCCCCTCCCATACAACGAAAAGTGGATTTAAAAAATTAAATTGGACTAACCCCAACGTGTGGGGTATCGTTAAAAAGATCTTTTAAAACGCAACAAAAAATGCTTTGAAACTATGTAGATCAAACCTTGTAATAATCTGAAACAAAGTTAAAATTTTAGGTGTCCCCCCACCGTAACTTTTGAAATATTACTAAAATAATTCTAAAAAAGATACGGTATATACCTCAAAGTAAGTACTTTAAAATAAAATTAAGGCGGACTCAGTATCATGAATAGTTATTTTTATACAACTCGACCAACTTATGTAGTTACAGTCGTCCGAACAAAATGTATGGAGTCAACCGCAAAATGAAATTTAGCTAGCTACGAAACCCTATCATGTGCGTGCCGACAAGCTCTTGCCATGTTTTTTTAGATTTTACCTTCCCTACATTTCTCGTCTGACGTCAAAACATCTCGCGGCGGCGTGGACGTGGACGGCGAACGTTCTCTCGCGTTATGCCGCCGCTCAGCCTATAGATCTCTCTCTTACATACGATATTTTGCACGTTGAACTAAAACTTACAAGTAGGGAATGCAATCTCGAGGCGAGATTGCAAATTCGAGATCTCGCGAGATTAGAAATGTCAATCTCGCGAGATCTCGGGAATTTCGAGATCTCGGCTGAAATTTTAAAAATTATCGTTTTTCTTAAGTAAGTAAAACGCAAAGAAAACAGCTTAGTTTTCTTTATTACGAGAGTAAGATACAAAACGAATTGGAAAATTAAACCCTCATTTATTTAGTAATCATTTACTATTAATAATAATTAAGCCATTAATGAACATACGAATCACAATTAAGTTTTAGAAATTAAAATTACCAGTCTTTGGTTTATAAAGATATAAAAATTAACAACATCTCTCATGGTAAAGAGTTTTAACAAAAAATAGACTCTTTATTGCGCAGTAAACCATTCTTACTTTTCATTTAATAGCATGGATCATAAATGTAGTTACAGTAACTTAAGTTGAACCTACATATGTTAGAATACAAAAATAATAAATGTAAAAGAAACAAGTCTTATGAATGGTTTTGGAAATAACTCGCATAAATTGCGAGCGTAATGCGTCCCTGACTGCCGCCATTCAATCTCGTCAATCTCGACCGAGATCTCGTCATTTTATGCTTCGAGATTAATCTCGAAAAATAAGGCGAGATCTCGCGAGATCGAGATCCCGCGAGATCGAGATTGCATTCCCTACTTACAAGTAGCTACTGTGATGAACTCGGCCACAGGAACCAAGTACGAAATGGTGTTTACTTTTGTAAAAAAAGGAAATCAGTAGAAAATAAATAATTTAGTAGTAGGTAAAATAAGTAATAATCATAAATCACAATCTAGCAAATTATTATAATCGGAATGTGTCCGGGGGGTCCTTCCCCCCTTACCCCTATCAGAAATCGCGTCAAATTATCTTTATTACGTGATACTTACTATGAATGGTTCCTTAGTAGTAACAGACTATTTTAATTATTCGTTGACGTTAAATGAGAATAACTCCTTACAGATAAAGATTTTGAGTATAATTATAATAACCTTTTTTCTTCATTATTGTGTGGTAATACAAGATTAGGAAAAAAATAATGTAAATAATGTGCCATTTTGTAATTATTCATATGTTTTGTCTGTGATTGGTCATAAGGACCCTTTTCCCAAATGTATGGGAGTCAAATTGTGATTTTTACGTAACTTTGATCGTATATGAATAAAAAAATAAGACTTGTAGAATAATAATGAGAACTTTATGATTCTCTAGTGGGCTGAATAAATATATTTTAGAACTCACTATACAAAATTTGTTATTTTTATAGGGGAAAATAAAAAGTATAGTAATTACCACGTTTTAATTAAAATAAAAATATTTCATTAACTATATGATTTTATTTCTATCCTAAAATGTAAGTTTATATATGTCCTACTATATACAATAGTTCAGATTACAACATATTAAAGAAAAAGCTGAAAAAAAATATTTTATTAATTTAATTCTTATAAGCGTGTTGCTGTTATCAAAGGCTGTTTTGTCAGGATCTGGAAGTCGCATTAATAAAACCATGACTGAATTCAAAAGAAAAACCCCTTGAGATACAAAATCAATCATAATCTATGTAACTTCCAATGGGAACATACTTAAAATCAATTTCAAACTTCTTTTGACGATTTCTCGAAAGTGCAATTTTAGCAAGTGTAAGTTTGATGTTTTTTTAAAAAAAAAATATGAGACTTAGGGTCATGATTGTTTCTGTGTTAAATAGCTTATTTAACATAGATTTAGGAACTGTGCTTAACTCAATACCTGCCATAAGGACCCTTTAGCCATGGACTGTCACATATTATCGTATAGATCTGAGCGTCTAGTGTAATGAAAACGAAGATAAATTCGATAGTCATTTCGTTTACTAGTTATCGCAAAATTGTAAGGGAACTGTGACAGCGCCGCCAGCGGAACGTTTGCACAACTGCCGTGGTCCACACAAATCCGCGATAACTCGCAAACGAGATCGTTATCGAGTCCATCATCGATTTAAACACACTAGACATTCTGTACGTCTAGTATGTTCATTTCGATGGTGCAGTCGTTTACGAATTCGTTTGTGAGTTGTCGCGGAATGTATGGAGACTTGTCGACCGTGGCAGTTGTGCAAACGTTCCGCTGGCGGCGCTGTCTCGCTGTCCATACAATTTTGCGATAACTCGCAAACGAGATCGTTATCGAGTCCATCATCGATTTAAACACACTAGACATTCTGCTTAGTCTGTGGTGACACGCTCAACTGCGTCACGTTTAAACTGAAGTGCTTTAAAAATCCTTTAATTTAAAACAATTTTCTATTAACACGAAAAAGAACTTAAGCAATTCGCCTCGCCATTGTTTAGTAGTTTAGTACGTGTAAAGTCGCGGGTCAACGCTTACGCAGAATGACCGACAGTTGGAACTCTTTCAAAGCAAACGCTTTAGAGATTTTCTTCATGACTGCACACAGACTTATATCGAAATAGATGACTCAAGTGTATGTACTTCGCGTGCCAAAAAGGAGCCAAAAGGGAGAGCATTGCTCTTCGTTTGACTCGATTTCATTTAATTTTGTACCACTTAGATTAGGTTTAACAGCCTAGAGACAGGACAAATAGAATAAGGGGGCCTCACCTTGGAATCGGATGCACTCGGACTGTCAAATCCCATCACTAAAGCGCTCATGTGATGTTATGTCTCATTTACATTCAGCCCCTATCGCTGCTCCTCGCGCTGCCGGCAATAATTCCCTTACCGCTCTTAGAGCGAGCGCTGGGCAGCGCGAGTGGCATTAAGCAGTGGCAAGAGAAGTAACGTTTACATACTCGTCCTGCCCACTTCCCTGCTCACTACAGCTGAATGTAAACGTGGCATTACAGTAGGTAGAAAAAAAATGGCACGTTTGGCTTTCATACAAATGCAGGAACTCACGGAGTCTATTTCGATATACAGTAGAACCCGCTTAAGACGATTTCTCAGGGACCCTAACAAAAACGCGTCTTAAGCGAGAAAGCGTATTATGCGGGAAAGGGAAAATAAAACATACCTACTACATACATGTTTTAATTTTGGTATATATACTCCTCATGTCAAGCCAACGATGGGAGCTGTTCCTGTTAATAGAGAAGGCAAAAAAGCCAAGATGGTAGCCTCCGCCAAGGCCAGCCCGCACCTACAGCCGGGCCGAGCCAAGCGATGACCGCCTGCCCCCGGAAAGGAGAAGACAGAGCGAAGTTCGGACACTTCAGAAGGCGAGAGAGTGCTAACACACGAGCTGACCCTGTTAATTCAGGAGATCCAAGCCGGCCAGAACCCAGTGGCATTTCTCTTGGAACGGCTAGCCACTCTGCACACTGGAACACCGCCGGCCTTACGCCTTTTAAAACCGGGTTGCGACGTCACTGAATGGAGGACCAGAAGTCTGACGTAGCACAGAAGACGACCAACGAGGCCTGAGGGCCCACTCGGGAACGGGAAGACCCCGCTGAAGGGGACAAATGCCTCGATCAGCATCTCTCGAGACTGACAATACGAGCATCTCGGCTCGGGCTCCGGCGTATTAAACGGGATGACGAATCGTATTAAGCGTTAAGAAATGTATGAAAATATGTCTCAAGTTGCAGGGACTGGCGTAAAGTGGCGTATTAAGCGAGAAATCGTATTAAACGTGATCGTCTTAAACGGGTTCTACTGTAAGTCTGTGTGAGTGCATCAAGAGCTTATTATGACAGGGTTCTACTGTGATCGGATTTAGTGTCAGCTGGAACAATGGAACATGGGAAGCTCTGTGAGTGGCTAATTAAAAGGACAAATTATGGAGTGAAATAGCAATGTCGGAGTAATGTGAAGTGAGTTGTATCTGGTTTATACTATAAGGCCTCTCCACCTCTCCATTTGTCCAAGGATGTAGTAAGAGGCGACTGGGGAAATTTCTCTGTAATGAACCTGTCACTATTATGCCTCTTTCCTCTGTGATTAAACTTAAAATTATAGTTTTGAGTATGTAAAGTTTCGTGTGCTCTGTCTACAGTACTGCTAATCCTACTTTCCTACTTGATATTATAAATGTGAAAGTTTGTGAGTATGGATGTTTGGATGTTTGTTACTCTTTAACGCAATAACTACTGAATGGATTTTTTAATAAAACTTTATAGGCCACAATTTATAAAGATTTTGTTTGAATTTTCCAAAATATGACGATAAGTGTCAAGAAAGTAGGAAAAAATCTATTATCTGCTAGCTATTCTGGCGGGCGCTTCCTGCTATCGTACTAATATTATAAATGTGAAAGTTTGTGAGTATGGATGTTTGGATCTCTTACAGCCATAAACTAAATAATTCGGAAATTCTCCCAGTAAAAACCGAATAAATCTACGCGGACGAAGTCGCGGGCGGCCGCTAGTAGTAAATAATGATTTTGGGAAAATTATCTAAACAGTCCAAATGCATGGACCATCAATCTACCACAGTTTTGTGAAAAAAATCCAAAGAAAAAAATCGTACTCATTGGTCACTTTGTGGGTCAATTGGCTTTAGGTATATTATGTATTATGTAATATTTGGGTAAATATTTGTTCGTTTGAACCGCTCTGCCGTCTTAAGGAGAAAAACCATAAGTGACATTTTTTGCAAAATCGACTTTTTACTATCCTCGCATTCAGGAAAAAAAATGTGATTTTTCCATCTTGCGTTTATTTGGATATCTCTTACAGGTCCTGATTTAGGCAAGCACAAGTCCAGGCTATTTTGTTGAAACTACTTCCTGTTGGAGAAAGAAAAGACATAACTGTCTACTCATAGACAGAAAACTACTTAAGTACCCACTTGTGTTTTTTTAAATTTTAGTCTTGGACTAGCGACCAACATTCTTATCATAAGAAGAAAAACCATATTTTGATTTTATATAAAAATCCGACGTAAAAAAGGCACAAGTTCACAGATATGCCGTTTCTTTTTAGTTTATGATATTTATCAATTAGAAATATCGGACATTGAAAAAGCACAAGTTACAAGTTATGTTTTTTCAACCTCGTATGATTTTATCTTATGCTTTCTCTGTTTAGTATCGGTTTCAAAAAATATGAACTTGTGGTTTGTTTCGTAAATTTTGTTGCTGCTTGTGCTTTATTAGGTTAGTAGTCTAAATTTTGGGAAGACCTTCCCACTGAAGAGAAAGTTCTAAATCTCATAGTTAACCATGAAAATTAATTAAGGATTAAGCCATACTTATGGCAAATTAACTTAGGTTCATTTTGTAGACGGACCACGTAACTGAGTCCTCGCCCGCGCGGTACAGAGGCGTGGGGGCAGCATGAAAAAGGGGATTGGCGGACGTGCGGGCGGCAGACGCTTTCTGAATACAGCTCACTGCAGTTGCGGCGCGGCCAGCGGCAGCGTACCTATAAGATTGCAAGTGCTGACAGCTAACAGACACTTTATGAAAGAGACGCATGGGATTTAGTTCTCAAAATGAGTCAAAGTGTCTTCGGACATTAAAGTTCATAGTCAATGCAAGCATTATGGTCTTTTAACGTATACGAATAGTTTAGAAAAAAAGCTGGATGAAAACCATATTATGGATTATAATAATATTACCTAATGTTATTTTTTTCTAGTATTTCCTACTGATATACAACGTGTTACGAAAATACGAGCTAAGCAGAAAATTTTGAAAAAAGCCATTAATTCCTCTTATTGAGTTTGTAAACCTTTATAAATGAATTGAAAATCCGTCAAAGAATACACTCTGTTAAATAATCTACGATAACTTCAGTTCTATTAGGTAAGTGACAGCTTTTCAGTTCTTTTGAGTTACTATATTTTCCGCTTTAATAATTTACATTTTTTACCTAGGTTTTTGTAACACGTTGTATATTTTATTCTTCCAGTACCTTACTAAGTTTGGTCGAAGAAAAGTTTTAACGATAACTCAATACCCGTCTATCCCAATGCCGTAATCGGGAAAAATCCATTTGTTAATCACCACGACGTAACATACCTTAAGAATATGAAGTGCGTATGTTGGCACTTGAGTATCGCGTTATTCCCGTCCGCTGCCCGCACCTCTCTTTTCCGTCCTGCCCCCACGCCTCTATCGCGCGGGCGAGGACTCAGTTACGCGGTCTGTCTACAGTTTTGTTATAATATGATTATGATTACCCAAAGATCTTTTAAGGCATCTCACTTATTATGTTTACTTTTAATAAATTTATTTTATTTGCTGTGTGGTGTCGGGATAGAATAACACCTCTCCATTTCATCCGTGGATGTCTTAAGAGGCGACTAAAGAAATAGATTTAGTTATGCTTTAGGCGAGAGACTAGCAACCTGTGACTATTTTACCTCTTCCATCTGTTTGCAAAACTAAAACTATGAAATAGTCATAGCTAATCATGGGTTTGACTAAGTAATGTTTCGTGTGCTCTGCCTACCCTATTTGGGGAGGCGTGTGTCACAGGCGTGATTGTATGTATGTAATAAATTAATTCGATTTTTTGTTGAACATATTACATACAATCACGCCTATGTTCCCAAATTGGATAGGCAGAGCATACGAAACGTGACATAGAGAAAACCCTGATTATGACAATATCACGCTTCGCAACCACTTCCAGCATAATTTTAGGTTTAAAAACCGATGAAAGATTTTTCACTGTATTTTTATGAATCTCAATTACAAGATAAGACTAAACAAATAAAACACAAGTACTCACTTGTGTGTTTTCAACTTCGAACTAACTTATAACGATAACCATAAGTGTGTACTTGTGTTCTTTTTTCTTAGATATCATAGTGCAAAGCTAACACAAAAATCATAAGTGCACACTTATGTTCTTTATTGTTAGTGACAGTATTTTTTTATGATTTATATTACGAGGCAGAAACAGTTTTTTCTAAATATCTAATTAAAATAAATAGATAATTGAAACTTTGGCTATGCATAAAAATAATGCGATATTCCTTTATATAAAAACGAAAGTTTCATCTTCGTACTTTGAAGTTAAAGCATTTAAACAGAAGCTTAAAGTTTTTTGGATTTATCTCGAAACTTACTTTTTGTCACTTATGGTTTTTCTGCTTAAGACGGCAGCGCTGTCATTATTTTCAACACGTTTTTTGTTACAATTTTTTAGAAATTGGTATAATAAGTGTGTCATTATAGTGTCTATTTCTTGCAAATAAGTACACACTAGACTAGACTATTATTATACACATTTCCAACAGTATCTGATAAAAAAAAGTGTTGAGAATAATGACAGCGGTTCAAGCGCCCGAATACTTACCCAAATAATGATTTTGGGAAAATTATCTAACCAGTCCAAATGCATGGAGGACCATCAATCTACCTCAGTTTTGTAAAAAAAAATCCAAAGAAAAAATAGGACTTATTGGTCACTTTGTGGGTTAAAAACAAGATTATGTCAATTGGCTAGCTTTATATTATGTATTATTTATTAGATACAATTTTATATATTCAAAACATGGAGGCAGATAAGTCATATTAAAATATGTTAAAGTGCTACAAAGCGTCAGATGTGTGCGAAAAATCTAAATTTGTTTGGTTACAAAGACCAATGTTTGGGCAACTGTATTTAAAATAAACACTGCCAAAACTACGCACAGTTTTTAGGGTTCTGTGTCAAAAGGATACCGCATAGGAACCCACTTGCCCATTGAGACCTGGGTTATTGTCTGTTTGTTCGTTTGTCTCTCTCTATCTTGGACTATTTCTTGATCCGGTATAGAACATCAAATTTGAATTTCACAGTCTGCGTATTATTACTGTATTCATACAAAAAAATACATAGGTACATAAACATCCCGCCTGTATTCCCAAATGGGGTAGGCAGAGCACACGAAATGTTACGTAGTCAAAACCATGACTATTTTACGTTTCGCGGCGCTTCTGGTGAATTGTTTTAGGTTTCGAGTTGGCAGGTATAATACTTAGTGACGGTTGCTAGCCTGTCTTTTGACATATACATACATACATACATATTCTCACGCCTGTATTCCCAAGAGGGGTAGGCAGAGCACATGAATTCAAAAACTTTAACATTATGTCTTAACCTAATTCCTTCGTCGCTTCTTTATAACACTGAACCAAGGAACACTGTTAAGATATTTGAAATAACCCACGTAATAAAATTTTAATTAGGCTCATATTTGCACAAGTGTGAATGAAATAAAACATTCTTCAATTAGGTATTCTTATAATGTTGTTTGCAGTATAACAAGCAACCAAGGTATCACCACGATTAAAGTGCATAAAGTATACACACGACCTTCGCTTAGTAGCAATAAGAACGAAATTAAAAATGTTTGGTAGTTTGACGGTCGATAACTTTGTGGCTAACTACGCATTTCAATTCAAAAAACAATACATTTAGTTTCGTTCGTTCTCACATCGGGGAGTACAGATGAGTTAATGGTAGCGATATGAAGTTACTTTTCGTATTGCTGCCTCTTTTGGTGGAGTTAGAGGCTAAGGGTCCTCTCTACTATGACAATTATTTTGGAACCCCGCTGTCACCGGCTGACGCCCTACTCGCTGATGAAAACAAGAAAAAGTAAGTTCCTAAACACTTAAATAATAGTATGTATTCGTAGAAACAAAACAAGCTCAAAAAAATGAAATTGAAGTTGAACAATAATACTGCATTAATTAAATCAAAGTCTAAAAATAGGTAAAAATTGTACTATGTAGTGACGCCACGCGAAACTTTTAAGCGGTGTATTATCGTCAGTTTTAGTATGTCAAATAAAATAAAAAAATGGTGTAATATTTTTTGGTAATCTACCTGACAGACTAAATAGTTTTCTTTAGCCGTCTAGCCTATTATTTTAAAACAAAAATGTTTTATGTGTAGATGGTGTATAGCCGAGATAGAACCTTGCGACCCCAACGAGGGCAGGCGTCTGGACGGCACCTGCAACAACCTGGACAGCCCGCAGAGGGGCTCGGCGCACACGCCGTTCCTGAGGCTGCTCTCTCCTGTATTCGGGGACGGTAAGTAGAAGTGATTTTAATTGAATCAAGGTAACAAGTATAACAGTATTTTTTGGGGTCTTTTCTTTTCTTTTACGATTTATCCTAACCGTAATTTACATAAATTAGGCAAAATTTGAGGTCTGCAAAAATTGCCTATAGGTACTGTGGAGATATCAAAGATAGTATTTAATACTTTTTAAATTTGAAGATAGTATAAACCGAAGTACCTACTCGTTTTAAAATGAATATCTTTTCTGTACCATAAAATTTAAAGTAATTTTAAAGGGTAGTCTCAGAACCTGGGACTAGAAGGTCCCTACCCTATTTTTCAAGATGAGAGTATAACTAGTCCATAAAACTTCGTGTTACTTGCACTCATACATAGAGGACAGAACCTATAGAGTACTAATGTCATTGGATTTGTTCGAAGACGATTCCGCCAAACTATGGCGGCGTTCGCTGTGCTCTTGTTGGCCGGCCCAAGATCGCGCGTAACGCAAAGGCTTTTTCCTCTGGTTATTGGCTCTACAGTTTCTGTGACAGTTTGTAAGGTGAAATAAACTGACGGTTTGCGGAACTGGGTGGCCATCATTGTTTTTCTAGTTGGTCTGTCCTCTATGCACTCTTATTATTCTCTCCCACGTCACTCCAGCATTCGAGCCCAGGCCTGCGGAGTCCGGGGAGCCCCTCTCCGATTGCCGGCCCCTCCGCACTGGGATCCTCGCCACGGGCAAGAGGTCCAGCCAGGTCTTCACCCAACTCGCCACTGGCTTCTTCGTCTTTGTAACAACTGACATCACCCCTCCCTTTGATTCAGGTAAGACATTTCTGTTATTTTATGCGATAGTCAGTGCAAACTGCACATACATACAAACATACACCACGCCTGAATTTCCAATAGGCAGGGCATAAGAACCATGACGCATAAAGATAATCCGTACTAATATAAAATATGAAAGTGTGTTTGTTTGTTTGTTTGTTTGTCCGTCTTTCACGGCTAAACGGAGCAATGAATTGACGTGCTTTTTTAGATAGAGATAGTTTAGGGCATGGAAAGTGACATAGGCTTCTTTTTGTCTCTTCAAAACCCCCCATTTCCCTAAAGTGAGGGGTGGAAGTTTGTGAAGAATCCCGCAATTTTCAATGTAGAAAGCTATAAATTGGTATGTATGCTGTCTCTTCTGTGCTACCCCGAATTTAACGCTAGTGAAGCCGCGGGCAAAAGCTAGTCAGAAATAAAAAAATAACACGCTGCCATATCGGTCACCAGAAAAAACAAACCTTGTCAGTCACCGATGGCTGACTGATACAGCATCTATTTTTTGTCAGTCACCAATTATTAACAGACCTTTGCCTTCCTAAGGACTAGTTCAGACGAACAGCATTATGAAATGCAATCTAGAGTCTGGCCAACGAAACCGTGACCTGAGAATACGCGGCAAATTTAAAAATCTTGTGATATTACTTACTAACGTACGTAGGAGAACACTGTTTTGGTACCTGACAATCTTTTTTAGTAAATTTTTTTCAAACTAAATGATACAACCATCTATTTATACTATAGTTAGTAATACGTAATACCACATAAAGATTTTTAAACTTGCCGCGATTTCTCAGGTCACGCTTTCGTTGACCATACTATCTAACAACAGAACTAATCAGCAGTTAAAGTGCAATTTTCCTTTGAACCGCCATTCTGCAGTTAGGTTACAGTTCAAATGCTGTCCGTCTGAAGCGGCCCTAGTCGACCTTGAACGAGTTCCCGCTGATGGAATATACCTAGGCTGGGGAGTGCCCCCTGCTGATCTTGTATTGTTTTATGTAGGTACTTGTACACTAGATGTTAATTGATCCTTCGTTTCCAGGGGATCAAGTCCTAAACCGACCATTCTGCTGCACCCCAAAGGGCAAAAGCGAGCCCTTGTGTTGCCCCCAAAAGGTCCCCAGTGATGACCCGGTACACTACTTCTCCGGAGTACGATGTATGAACCTGACCAAGCCTATAACGTATCAGCACCATGGATGCCTGCGCAAGGGAACTGTACCTGAAAGGGTAAGATTAATATTAATCCAGCCTAAATACGACCTACTGCAGGACGGGACTGCAGTGTGAGAGCACTTGGGCTAGAGTTCCCACGAGGGCCCAGTGCTGATTAGAAACTTCATACACAACAGTGAATTAAATATGTACATAACTCTCTTTATTGCATTACTTCATCGCTGTGTTGGATTCCTCAGGATGTTTTCCTTCACCGAATTTATCGTGGTAAATATCAGTTAAGATTTCGCTCACAGATTAAACTAATTCAACAATATACCAAACCGTATTACTGTAAAACCTGTATAGAAATAATTCTTCCAGGAAACAGAATCAACACCCCTATTTGATCTGTCCTCACTTTACGGGAACGGTGACAAGGCATCCCTGTTAAAGTTACGACTCTACTACCGTGGTCTGCTGCGGTACGACGTGGAAGACGGCAGGGTGTACCCTCCTTCAGCGAAGACGGTTCCCAACTTATGTTTCCTGAACGAGTTACCTCATGAAACTAGATGCCATGACACTCGTAGGTGACATTTATAAATTTTTCTTAGCCACTCTGTCACAGTTGTCGCCCTACTTACGGGACAGAAAACCAACATAAAAAACTTTTGGCCCACTATGCAACAGGGTTGTTGCGGATGCATTTTTCTTTCACATCCGCGGATGCGGTTCTAATAGGCCCACATCCGCGGATGCCGATGCGGATACAGATCTGAACAAAAAACTCAAGTGTTGGTTTTTTAGGGTGAAAAAACAATGCGGATGTCCAAATCGTTGCGGATGTTCCGCATATGCGGATGCATATCCGAATATTCGCAACGTCTCTCTGCTATGCATTTGTTACTACCAGGAAAAGGACGAAGCCACCTTATAGTCTTGTAGGTGGACGTCCTACGCAGCGCTTTTAACAAGTGAAGGTTCATAATAAAACGATTTCCAGCCGATCCTGGGACTAATTCCCTCGTGGGTATCAACCTGTTCTCCATTTGGTTCTGGAGGAACCACAACAGGATTGCTAACGCCTTGGCGGATCTCAACCCTTGTTGGAACGATGAGAAAATCTTCCAGACTGCCAGAGACATCAACATAGCTACATCTATTCAGATATTCTACTATGAATTCCTTCCGATTTTGCTTGGTAAGTGCACTTTTTTCTACGATACTTATCTTTGAAGTAGGTATTCGATGTGTTAGGGCTATAATAGAGTTATAAGAAAATAAATGTATACTGGAATAATAATGTAATTTCTCCATTCACAGGTCGTGAGTATCTATTAAGAGACTCCGTCATATCCTCGAACCCTGGTTTCCGAGATCTTTACGACAAGAAAATGACGCCGCAAATAACCCTCGAGTTTCCTTACGTGTTGCGGTGGACCCATCTAATGCAGGAAGGCACGCTAAAGTATGCTATGCGATGTTGTCTATATAGTTTATTTTAATCTGCCATAAGTAACTTAAGCAACTTAGAAAGAACTCTTAAAGGACCATAGCTGGAAAACCTCCTATGAAATAAAAAAGCGTGTCCAAATTGGTCTTCCCGTTTTAGTGCTGTTGTGTCATGGATGGACATTATGGACTGACGCACGCACACTTCGTCAAACTGATGGTAGCTCCATATGGCTTAAGGGGCTAAAAACTGTAGGTTCCAACCCCACCCTGGTTCCTACTTCCCTTCTAATATTACGAATGTGGGAGTAATACTGGCAAAACAACAGATAATCGTAGGAGTGGCTTCTTCCAAGATAGATAGTTTTACATGGAATATTTCAGAATTATTACTGACATGCATTTTAGTTATCTATATTAAAGTAATAAAAAGATAGTACAACATATGCAGATATTATAATAATTTTAAACAAAAAAAAAACGACTTCAAATTTGGGCTATACTGAAAGCATTTGTCTAATAATGAGGGTGACCTTCCATCACCAACAGACCTCACTAATTACTGAAATTATAATTTCCAGTCTGCAGGTGCATTCAGTATTGAAATAATTATTCTTTAACTCCTAAGCATTGAGGAGTTGACCTTCCATCATCAGCTCAGTCATATTTTTTTTACTGCCAGACGTAAATACTGGTGTAGCTTTGAAAAATGTACTAAAAACATTACCTGTGCCAATAAAATTTGAGGGTTGCCCTCGATTTCCCTCATATTCCATCATCAGATCAAGATATGCTGGCAATGGGACCACCTGGAAACTATACCCTTTCAAACAAAAAAAGAATTTTCCAAATCGGTCCAGGCGTCTTCGAGTAATCAGCGAACACACATAAAAAATAATAATAATGATGATAAAAAAAAATAAAAAAATATCCCGACGAATTGAGAACCTCCTCTTTTTTTTGAAGTCGGTTAAAAATCGAATTTAGAATGCCATCAGAAGCGTGGTAAGACCCATACTAATGGTTAAGGTTGTAGACTGAGAACCTCCTGACGAAGAGCAACGCCTTTTGCATCAAAACCTGAACCAACCGTCTAGTCTTCTGAGCTCATGGTGACTCTTCGCTGTGAAACCATTAGCTGTAATATCGAAACACTAATCGTCAAATCAACATCTCATGCAGCGATCATTGACATCATTATCATTTCAGAATGTACGACGAAGGCGGACATTACCTGAAACAAATCCCAATTGTGAACGTGTCAGCACGGACAGGATATTTCGCAGTGGACAACAATATAGATTACATCACGCTGGGATTCATCAGACAACCGAGTGCTGACATCGACCACATCATAGACCCCCAGGCAAGATATCATTCTTATATTAATTCAATGCAAAAACAGATATTTCAAAAATCGAATTTGACAAAAATATTTTATACAAGTATCTGTCAGAGTCTCTTTCCCGTGTAGGCCGGGTTAGAAGAGCACAGGACCACCCCTTTTCTTCCCGTGGGTGTCGTAGAAGGTCGACTCTGGGAAAGGATTAGTGTATTGTGGGCGATGCGCTAGCAATCTGTCGCTACAATATCACGTTTAACCTTCTGGTTACCCTGAAATTGCTAAACGTGGCACTGGATTTTCTGAATTCATGTGCTCTGCATACGCCCTTGGCGTGAGAATATGTATGTTTGTATGTATCTGTCAGAGATGTGCGGCTTCCCGAGATAGGTACCATGCCAAATTAAGGGGCTATTAACGACATTTTTCGATGTGTTATGATTTATGATGTCAGCCATACAGTGCGTGCTGATGATTCCCATGAAAGAAAAATAACAAGCAAGGCAAAAAAAGTGTGTTTGTTCGGTTTCGACTATTGTAGTATTACAGTTATGTGGGTTACCATGCATAGTCATTAGTATAAGCCCCACATCAGCTTGCATCGTGTGGAGAGAACAATCAATCACAATTGAGGATTGGTCGCGCGGTAATTGGCTGCGAGGTGATTGGTCAGCACCAGCACCACACGCTGCTTGCGGATGCTAAGCCAGCATTGGCTATAGAGATCTGACTAACAATGCATTACAGATGGGTGACAACGTAATAGCGATAGCGCAGCGAGCCTCGGACGTGGGAACCTTCGACCTGGCTAGAGGGCGGTACTTTGGCATGCCCCCGTACGTCAAGTACCGGGAGTTCTGTTCTGGACGGTCATACAAGAGCTTCGAAGACCTGTCTGACCTCATTGACGAACATGTAAGTTTATTTTCTATCTGAAGATTCAGAAAAATTTCCCGTCAAGTTTTTGAGTCTTGAGTTTGAGTTGAGGGAAAGACTCTAATAAATCTTTCTCCAGGCAGATGTTTAGCCAGGGGACCGAAGTCCACACAGAGAATTTTGGAAGTTATATTTATGTAACCGATCATTGAAACTTGGCTTGCGCGAAGTAAATCGTTTTGACGGTTGATGACGTTTGTGGCACTTATGTACCACTAGCACGTACAGTGGCCAATCTACTATCTACACTGCAAGCTAAACATCCAACGCAACCCTCACGTAGCTCCATGTAAGCACTCCACCAATCACATCGGAACCGAGCAACTCGCTCTCCGACAATTACGGCGGATCATCAACGCTCGCTAACGTGGTTCGAGTTTCAAACGGGCGCTTGTAATTTCCCACTGCACTACGATACCTCACCAACCTCTGGTCTAAAAGGGGGGCTGATGTAGCGCCCCAGCATCACATTCGTCGACTAGCCGAACTAAACGATCCTACATCGCGGTAACGAAGTTTCGATGATTGTTTGCACAAATATACGACTTCTAACTTTCTCTCTGTGGACTTGGCCCCAGGCATAACATCTACCTGTAGAGAAAACTCTCTATGGAAGTCTTTCCCACATACTTTTCTTGCGTCATTTTGTATAGAGAAATTTCGCGTCACATCAAAAGTTAATCTACTTAGCTCTGTGTCCGTCTGTCCGTGAACGTGTGAAAATGTCCTGACCAGTTTTGGAATGGCTAAACCTGATTTCAGAGCCTAGAAAATCTCCGAAACCTGTATAAAAGCGTGAATGACATCGACTTATTGGCGGGAGTGTGGCTCGAGAGAGCTGTCAAGAATGGCTTCGCGCCACCAACCTTCTACTGCCTGGTGGTGGAACAGCTCCTCAGGAGTATGAAGTCCGACAGGCACTGGTACGAGCGCCCGAACCGACCCAACGCGTTTACTTTACGTAAGTCCTTGCAAATATCATTTTAGGTACATTCTTTCCACTTAGAAATCAACAGGGGATGGATCACCTTGCATTGGTAGCTTGGTGATCGTCTTCGCGTTACTTAGCAAGTTTTTTAGCTAGCTACTCGTGTTTTGTTAAAAAAAACCGGCCAAGTGCGAGTTGGACTCGCGCACGAAGGGTTCCGTACCAAAAACAGCAAAAAAACATGTTTATTGTATGTGAGCCCCCCTTATTTTTTTATTTTATTCTGTTTTTGGTATTTGTTGTTATAGCGGCAACAGAAATACATCATCTGTGAACATTTCAACTCTCTAGCTGTCACTGTTCGCGAGATTCAACCTGATGACAGACGGACAGACGGACGGACGGACAGACAGCGAAGTCTCCGTAACAGGGTCCCATTTTTACCATTTGGGTACGGAGCCCTAATAATTACTTTGTGCCAAGTTCCTTACGCCGCACTCTTCTTGGCAATCACGGTATTTGAAGCGCTGTAGAATCAAACAAATGACGTGTAAAAGAGTACTTTATATTCTCAAACGGGGTAGGCAGAACGAAACGTGACATAGGCAAAACCATGATAATGATTATTTCACGCTTCCTAGCAACTTCTTGCATAATTTTAGGTTTGAAAACGGAAGAGGCAGTATAATAGTGACAGGCAGCTTAACCTAAAGCATACCTAAACATATTTCCTTAGTCGCCTCTTACGACTTCCACGGAAGAAATGAAGAGGTGTTATCCTAACCCGAAACCACACAGCTGCTATTATAATGACTATTTCTCGTTTCGTAGCTACTTTTCGGATCATTTTAGATCAAATCAAAATATATGTTGACACAAATTATAACAATTTTATCCACGACTTTTGTACAAGCGAGCTGTATTAAAAACTCGTATTTATTTACTCCACTAGTACAAATATTATTTACTTACAACAATATTATAATTATGTTACAATCACACTACTACTATGTTGACTATGTAAGTATTTTTTTTTAGGTCAACTCCTAGAGATCCGAAAGGCAACGGTGTCCCAGCTCCTGTGCGAGGTGGCAGACAAGGTGACTCAGATACAGCGACAAGGTTTCATCCGCGCAGGTCCCAGGTAAGCCGAGCTACTTTGTCATTGTCAGTCAGTCATCCAATCTCTCGTTGATACATAAATGAAAAGTTGATTTGGAAATCTGTTGTTTATGTACAGTCAGTCACCAGCGCTAGTATTATAAATGTGTAAGTTTGTGAGTATGTTTGGATGTTTGTTACTCTTTAACGCAAAAACTACTGAATGGATTTTAATGAAACTTTACAGTAATGTAGCTTATACATCAGAATAGCACATAGGCTACAATTTATAAAAATTTTGTTTGAATTTTCCAAAATATGACGATAGGAAAAATAGAAGGATTCCGCAATTTTCAACGTATTTCAACGTAAAAAGCTATAAATTGGCATTGGCATGCTGGCTTTGACTAACAAGATCTCTTCTGTGTTACCCCGAATTTAACGCGAGCGTAGCCGCGGGCAATAGCTAGTAGATCCATAAATGAAAAGTTGATTTGGAAAACTGTTGTTTATGTACAGTCAGTCACAAGCGCTAGTATCCGACACAACAAGGCTGAAAAAAACGTGATACGAATACGATTCTATTACTAGGCAGTAGGACGTGTCAGACATTTTAACATGCTCCGTCGTGGAAGATACGACAAATAAGTGGTTATTTAGTCTCCGTATTCTTACCCAATTTACTGTTTTTAAACGGTTTTACTTAGCTTACCCCGTTTGTTTTAGACTTTATTCTTTCTTTGATCTTTGGTCTTTGTTGGTTCAAATTTAGAAATTGAAATTTCACCCTCTTTCCGTCAACTGATTGATCTGAAATTCGGTATGCGCTTTTAGTTGTGGTGACAATACAATAATGTACATTCATTGTCATTGTAAATTCAAAATGGCCGCCGCTACAAAATGGCGGATGGCCTAATTCTTATCTACCCTATCAATATGGGTATCAATTGAAAGGTCTTTGCAAGGAGAATACAGTGCACTATATCAAATTAAAAAAAACTAAAAGCTCGAAAAAAAAAAGTAAAAAAAAAACTTTTAAGTAAAACGGTTTTATATACATTGATTAGACTAAAATAAAACCGTTTTACTTAAAAGTTTTTTTTTTACTTTTTTTTTACACTTTGGCGGTCCGATCATAAGAGGGTAGACCAATTTCTTGGCTGACTGTACCCAAGAAGTTTTCAAAGTTGGATGTAGAAATTAGTTGGCATTCTTCTTTTCTTCTTTTACATAATTTTAAACAAAAAAAAAAACCGACTTCAAATTTGGGCTATACTGAAAGCATTTGTCTAATAATGAGGGTGACCTTCCATCACCAGCAGGCCTCACTAATTACTGAAATTATAATTTCCAGTCTGCAGGTGCATTCAGTATTGAAAGAATTATCCTTTAACTCCTAAGCATTAAGGAGTTGACCTTCCATCATCAGCTCAGTCATATTTTTTTTACTGCCAGACGTAAATACTGGTGTAGCTTTGAAAAATGTACTAAAAACATTACCTGTGCCAATAAAATTTGAGGGTTGCCCTCGATTTCCCTCATATTCCATCATCAGATCAAGATATGCTGGCAATGGGACCACCTGGAAACTATACCCTTTCAAACAAAAAAAGAATTTTCTAAATCGGTCCAGGCGTCTTCGAGTAATCAGCGAACACACATAAAAAAAAATAATAAAAAAAATAAAAAAAAAATATCCCGACGAATTGAGAACCTCCTCCTTTTTTTGAAGTCGGTTAAAAATACGGATAACTCACGTTATAAATCGAGTTTAGCTCGACATGTTTCGGACTAATTCGTAGCCCTTCATCTAGGAGCCGTATTCGTATTCGTATTTTATAAGATGAGTGAGTCTCACGGGAGTTTAATGTTAAAGGCATTCTTCTTTCATCATAATCCTATGGACGATCACTGTTTGTCGTTGGTGTCTATAAAGGCGCATCAATTTCTACGAGTATTAATTAATTTGTTTATAAAAATCCATTAAATTGCAACATAACAGTTCATAATACCCACGTTAACTGTGAAATGGTTCCATAGGGTACCGCAACTTTACATGATGTGATTTATTGTATTTTTCAGAAACCCGATGGTCAGCTGTCAGAAAATTGACAAAATGGATTTGACAGCCTGGAAGGACACATCTTGTGGGGCTTATTAAATAAATTCATGATTTTTTCTTAAAAATCATAAAGTTTGCTTAAAAATCTTAAATCGTTAACGCTTTTATTTTAATTATTATTTTGAATAAAAGGTCCATAAATGATTACTTACGGCCAAGTTTCTTGCAACTCATCCTCTTTTCCTTACGACGATTTGTATAGTCACGAACCTGGGATTGTTGAGCCACTTGCCACTGTTCGCAATTAGCCGTGATGATCGATGTGACCGACTAGATGTCTGCTATTGGATTAGTATTACACGACCAAGTTACAAACATAGGTAAGTGGCTCAAAAATCCCGGTTCGCGATGGTACGTGGGCTCCTGCTGTCTATGCGATCCTGGTACCACTACAGTCTTTAACAGCGACTCCGGAGACAAATATATACAGTCACGTACGTACAGGGATTGTTGAGCCACTTGCCACTGTTCGCAATTTAGACGTGTAATCAATGACCGATGTGACCGACTAGATGTCAGCTATTGGATTAGTATTACACGACCAAGTTACAAACATAGGTAAGTGGCTCAACAAACCCTGTTCGCGATGGTACATACACGCTGACGTACAATCACGCTTGTCTTCCCAAATGGTACCGGAAGTAACTTACTTTAAGTAATTCTCCTCGTGAAGTTATCGCTGTTTTCTTCAGTAGTTTCCTACTAAAAGTATGTTACTTGATTTTATTGTAAACCCTACATATACAATTAATTACGTTGTTAATTAATGTAGATTATGTTGTGCATATACGTACACTCACGCCTATTTTCCCAAAAGGGGTAGGCAGAGCACACGATACGTGACATAGACAAAACCATGGTTATGACTAT
This sequence comes from Adoxophyes honmai, assembly GCA_005406045.1. NCBI lineage: Eukaryota > Metazoa > Arthropoda > Insecta > Lepidoptera > Tortricidae > Adoxophyes > Adoxophyes honmai. The sequence continues at coordinate 175,282 of BHDV01064227.1, forward strand.
TTCACGCTTCGCAGCCACTTCTAGCTTAGTTTTACAGTTTTAGGTTTGAAGACAGATGGAAGAGGTATAATAGTGACAGGTTGCCTGACACCTAAAGTTTATCTAAATCTATTTCCTTAGACGCCTCTTACGACATCCACGGACGAATTGGAGAGGCGTTATTCTAGACCCAACACTACACCTGTAAACAAACGGGTGGTAAGTGTTGTGCTATTATTATTTCCCGTGGGTTAAGAATAAAAGGCATTTCCATTTCTTCCGTAGATGCAGTAAGGACTATACGTATTATTATAATATTGCAATTTTTTTAACCGCATTTCAGTTGAAACCTGTGGTGACCATACAAAGGTCACATATTTCATAACAAGAATTGTTTTGTTTAGTTTAAAAATCTTAATTATCATGTTATTGCTTGCAAAATGAAAGCTATCACCAAACTATACAGATTGTTTTCCTTAAAAACAAATGTTATCAAAATTCAAATAGGTAAGCTAGGTCACATGATAATCGCGAGTCAAAGGTCAATCAAGATACAAATCTTTAACTCAAACTTATTTCATAACTTAATTTAGTTCAGCAGTGAACGATCACGTCGTGACAAATTACGCAGTTACTACTACAGACAAATTAGTTACGTACTTAAATTTTGATCGACAAATATAGTCAAGACTTTGCTAAATCGACTCCTAGTTCAAGGCTTAGTTCACCATTGTTTGAACTAAGCAAGTGGCTGTCGCGCTTCAATTACTTTTGTGGCTGCGTCTGCTCGTGGCGTTTGTGGCTGTGGCGACACTAATTGGTAAGCAAGTTTTTTTCATTTATACCTCTAGTCCAGAATAGTGTTACTGGGTCATTGTCATAACCCTAAAAAAACATGTCCATTTGTAATATATAAGACATTTTTAATAATTGCATTCAATTTACATCATAACTATAAAGTACATGAAAATATGAAACGTACTATGTATCATATTTTCTATAAATGTAATTATTTGTTTTGTTTATCACCACAAAAGTAACTGAAAGTCCACTTCGGTGGACTGTCCGGATTCCACCTGTTAATAGAATGTGGCTTTAAAAAATACATCTCTTTTTTTATTGTACAAAAATGCCATTTTCCCCTAATCTATGTATGATTTCCATTTAACATTAATAGGATTTAAAAAATTAGATGGAAATAAAACACATTTTTTGCATCATTGAATCTTGTCACAACATTTTTTGTCTTTTTGGTGGACATTACTTTAAATTCTAGAAAAATAAGGGAAATATCAAATGAATAGACCGGGACATATAATTTAACTCATTCACTGTCGTACTATCCCTGTTAGCAGCCATTTTGCCGTGACTTGTGCGCAGCAGACGATATTGTTGTGTTAACAAGAGTATTTGGTGGTGTGAATGTTGAATTGTCTTTCCGGTTACTGCTGTATTTTGTAAGTACATCGCTATAAATCCACCAAACGTTTTTAATAATTAGTTAAGCAATCAGACATTGTAAATATGCCTTGCCTTTTGAATAATACTTTAAATGGCTGGTGTTGTGAATGATATTGCGGAAAATGTCCATTCGGTGGACGTCTTTTTGGTGGACTTTTTGTACACCCAAACGATAAATGATTGTATTTTGATTGATTTCTTGTACTTTGGTTTAATTTTTTATTATAACTTTAAAAACTAGCTTCTGATTCCTTTTTTGTTTTATCCGTAAATGACTAGTGACTGAATAGTGAATGTTTAAACGTAAATTCTGTACAGGTAAAAAAAAACTGTAGAATATTTAACAAAAACATACAAAATAAGCTTTGGAGGAAAAATGGAATGATGCACAACGATGCAGAAAAAAAATCAATATACAAAAAGAAACTTAAAAGTACATCGCACGCAAAATACCGCCTTCGATTCCAGTTATTTTAGTACCATGAAATGAGTAAACGTATTGCAGTGAAAAACAGAAGAATGTTGAAAGCAAAGAAACTTACTTACTTAGAAAGAAGTTGATGACTTCAGAATGCAGCAACCATTAAAAATTAAAGAGTGCAGTCTGTTCGTTGATTGAAAAAAATGTTCATAAAAGTATACAATTTTTGGACGTATATTCTGAAAGTTCGGATACGTCAACGTTAAAACCAGGAAGAGCCACCAAACCCCCACTTTCATACATGGTTCTTGAAGTCTTGAAGGCTTCCTAGTCTTCGGAGGACGAAGGCATATTCTGTCCACTGAGAAGAATTGTCATTTCGGTAGACAGACACAAAATATTTTTTATATACTTTTTGAATGTATTTACGTGTCTGATTGTTCATGATTATGAGAATTTATCATGAACGTTATTTTTGTTTAGGATGTTTACCGCTTTTTGTTTTGTTTATTTATTATTAATTAACAAAATTAGTCCACTCGGTGGACATATTAGTCTTTACGGTGGAACCGAAATATCGTTATTTCGTTTTAAATCGTTTTTTTCGAATAATTGATCTCTGAATGATACTCAGTTCTGTTGCAAGTTAGAGTAAGAGTCGTAATATACCTTTGAATTTTATAAATCACGTGTTTCATTTTTTGGCGAAAAAAATTGCAAGGCTTGACAATGACCCTACTAAAGACCTGATGGTACACACCCAGTTCAAATCAATAGGTGATTTTCAAAGAGTGGAGTTTCTCAAATCAAAAATAAAACATCAAAGGGATTGGACATAAGTTTTATCGACTGTTACAGTTATCGATGTTATCGAATCGACTATCTCCTTTTAACATTATTCAATAACATTAAAATTGGATTTTATGATTGAACGCTGCCGCGTGTCTTGATTTTAAGTACTTTATTCGTACGACTTCGTTCGCGTCAAATACTTTTTTTCCACATTTTTCTATGTTTCTGCGCTCCTATTTGTCGCCACGTAACGTATCTAATGTTATATACCCTAAGCAAGAAACGATCTATCCAACACAATAATAATTTCTCAATTCGAACCAGTACTTCCTGAGATTAGCGCGTTCAAACAAACTAACTCTTCAGCTTTATAATATTGGTACAGATTAAATAAATAGTTTATTTTGTTATAGATATGGCCGTCGTACGGTGGCTGGTGTACGCATGGACGCTATGCGCCTTCTTTGGACGAGGCGACGCAAGACTGTCCGGGACGTTTCCCAACTGCCCTCAGCAGGATAAAAACAGCTTCTTCTATGACGATGGATTCGACATTCTCAATCCTGGTGAACCGAATAACGAAACCAAACACTTGTTTTTAGAGAACTGCAACCTAACTTCCTTTGGCAAAACTCAACTGTCGCTCTACCCGAACGTGTACATGTTGAAGCTGAGTCACAATAAAATTAAAACTTTTGAACTAGGATTACAAGGCGTCTGTGGCCTGTTGGAAGCCATTTATTTGGACCACAATCGTTTTATAGGCTACGATTTGCCATCAGGGGTATTTAGCAACTGCCTCAGTATGCATTTTGTGACGTTGAGTGGTAATAACATGTCGGACGCGCCGTCTGACCTCCTGCAAGGGGCCTACGCTTTGACCCGACTGGATTGCAATGACTGTTCTTTAGAGGATAATGATATATCATTCATCTCAAGCCAGGAAATTCCTAGATTGGGATACCTTTATTTGAATAACAACCATCTCTCGAAACTGGATTCGATGGCATTCTCCAATACTGTGAACTTGCTACACCTAGAATTAAGCAGTAACAAAATTAGTTACTTGCACGAAGACTTGCTGAGGCCTCTGGGTGACATAAGTTTTTTCAATATCTCTTACAACCAAATAAAAAGTATTCCTGAAAAATTGTTTCAAAACAAATCGTCGTTGAAGACCCTCGATTTGTCGAACAATCTTATAGAATACATACCAACGGGAGCGTTTGAAGGTACCAGGTTAACGGAACTCCATTTACAAAACAACAGGCTGACTTATCTCCCCGATACCTTCTTCACAGAGGTTTACACTCGCGAAGTATTCGAGTACTTCTCTTTTACCGGTAACCCCTGGTCTTGCGCAAGTCTGAACGAGATCTCGCTAACTGTAAAGCAGCATAACATCAACAGCGACGGTGGTAGCGATTACGGCAAAAACCTAAATTGCACGACCTAAGATCATTGCTAAAGATTTCAAATTTGCTACAGCCACTGCGAAAGTTATATTATTTAGGTACCATAGTACCACCTTCCTGTTAGATTTGATGTAATGATTAATTTTTATATTTTTTATGTTCAAATTTACCTAACATAATTTTAACCCTTAACCACCTACGTGCGGTCTCACAGACAATAGATTACTCAAAATTGTCAATAACTAAACGCGAGTATGTCG